>JAODUK010003476.1:0-11414 GCA_027564635.1 Typhlichthys eigenmanni
ACGTTGTCTATAAATGACCCAGGATCACACTATTTCGGAAGCTCTGCGCAACGAACTTGACCATTCAAAACAAAAAATGACGATAATACCGCAGACCGCAGTATTGGCGCAACCTAAATCACCGCAAGTACATTTTCTTCACCGCGACAGCCCTAATCACCATCACAGAGACAGTTATTTCTATTTGCCAACATCATTCGCCATGATAATTCCTGACCCGTGTGGGCAACAGTGGCTCAGTGGGCGGAGCGGTGTGACAGGTGATCAGAACATTGCTGATTTAAATGCGGTGTATGAAGATGTGAGTGTATGGGTGAATGTGAGGCAATACTGTACAGCGTAGACAATCCATCGCTTTGTGGTGTTGTCAGTAGTTTTAAAAAGTAGTTTATTTTTATATAAATATTTATGTGCTACTATGTATGTGTGTTGCCTGTTTCTAGTCTCTCTATATATGCTTGTACAGTTTTTTTTTTTTTTTTTTTTTTTACTAGTATCAATTGTATTGTTACTATAACTATTTTTAATAACCTGTCCAGGAGCTGCGGTTGAAAATTTGCCGGCTGGCTAAAACCGGTACTTGTGTACAGAAATGTTGATTAATGTGCATTGTCCCTGTAAAAATAAAGCTCAATCAAAGCAAAATTGGTAAAGCACAGTGTAACTGTATTTACCATCTTCACGTCGTAATTATAGAATATATTTTTTATTTTTTTCACTTTGTAAAAACAAAAAAAAGCTCTTGTCGCAGACCACATGGCCTCGATTGGTCAGTTTGTTCGATACACTCGCGTCTTAATGTGACGACGACAACAGTAGCGCTTTGTCAGGAAGCGTTGAAGAGAATGTCAAGGCTCCGCGGCGCGTTCGTCTCTCGCTCTGATTAACGACTGCCAGGGGAGGGCCCATGTTGTGGCTTTGATGAGGCAATTTGTACAGTTCTCAGGGAAGGAGGGGAAGAAAAAAACAATGGCAGTTAATTTTATTGCAATGTGTCTCCAGGGAGACATCAGTACCACACAGCGCGGAGTTTACCCCGATAATAAATCAAAAGACGTCGGTGTGCCAGATAGGGGGGTATTATAGCTCTGTCTTTAATGGGGCAGCGTGCTGTTGCATTTTGGATGAAGAGTTTGAAACCAGTTGCTTGTGTGTGTGTGTGTGTGTGTGTGTGCGTGCGTGCGTGCGTGCGTGCGTGCTTGGCCTCCTACAGCGTCTGTGGCACGTGTGAAAGGAGTGTGAAAGCATTCCATCATTGATCTGCAGCGTGCGCGTCTCTCCTCAGAACAGCGTGATCTTAGCGCCAGCGTGCGCGTGTTGCACACCTGCCACAACCCCCTTCCCGGCTCGGTTTCTCTGCCACGTCTTTCTAGAACGAAGGGGAACCAGTGGGAATGAGATGTCACAGGCTCAGGAACGCCAGGGTACGGGCGGTGGCCTTCAGCGTACGGGAGACGCTGCGGGAATTCACAAGGAGGAGCACATCCCTCAGGCGTCAAGCTAGCAGGCTAGCAGGTTCTAGATGGAGGTGTGCACTGCACGCGGAGAGAGAGAGATGGAGTTTACCATGTTGTCTGTTCCCTTTGTGGGTGGAGGGAGGGAGAGGGTGAGAATTATGTCGTCTGTCCCCTTTGTGTCATATTGAGATAATATATCCCCCCAAACAGTCTTACAGTGTCTGTATGTTGCAAATCTCACTCAAAGGCTGCCACATTAAAAGGGAGATGCCGCACTTATAAAAGAAAAACAGTGTTGCTTTATTAACTTAACATACATAATACAAAATAAAACAAACAATGGAGTGTTTCGGTGTGTGAGTGCGTGTAGTCAGTTATGCTGTGATGTGTGTTGTATGTTAGCCAAGTAAACCAGAAAGCAATCAAACAAAACAAGAGGAACGCACGTTTATACTGTGTTCCCGACAACTGTTGGTTATTTCCCAGTCGAAATGTCTGATTCTCTACTTCAAAGGATTCCAGGTGCACGATGCTAAAAAAAACATGGCTGACCGTAAAAACTACCAAATAACATTGCCGACATTCCCTATTCTGACATCAGTTTACATGTATAACAATGTTAGCATGTATTATTTTAAGTTAATTGCCTTTTAGATGATGGTGTCTACATAATGAGCTTCCATGGGTGCCGTGTGGCGTTTCATGTAGCGTTTTATTGTATTTCTTTTCTAGTAGGAGGTCAGATATTCTCGACTTCCGGGTTGTCTGGAAGACAGCGTTAAATAACGTGGTGATGCTAATTATGACAGTGATACTCCTCTTAGCCACATTTTTAAATGATAAAACATTGCATATTTTAGCCATAATATTTAGCAGTAGTACAGTACATATTACTTTGATATACTCTGCTACTAGCCTAAAATACTATCAACTAATATTCTGGATGTTCTGCTTCTGCCACCTCTGGGGATAGCGGGGTTCATGAGTCTCTAATTTTGGAGGTCGTGAGCTGAAAGGTTTGGTAACCCCTGGTCGTCTGCGTAGACTACCGGGGACTTCCTTCCTGTGCGTCTTTGTTCGAAACGCTCCCACCTTGGTGCACCCCGTCGACGTGACTGTAGAGCGTCACGGCCGCCAAAATTCGGCCTCCTTGTCCGGGCGCTCGCCCGGCGTTCCCCACGCACGGCGCGCTCCTTTAAAGGCAGCCGTTCATAAGATGAGGCGCATGCCGGCGAAAGGCCACGAATGGGGGAAATGACACCGCGGCGGTAAGTACCTCTGTAATGCTGAGCAATTTACCGTCTCACTCTCTCTCTCTCTCTCTCTCTCTCTCTCTTACCCCCGCTGACAGTCAGTACTTATTTGTGACACAGCTGTTCCCCAACAGCGGGAGTCTGCGTAGCAGCATTAAAAAACCAACAAGGTGGTATCTCTTACACGTCTTTTTGGCACCGAGGATGTTGGAGAGAGAAAATTGGCAACTGAAAAGTGTGTGTGTGTGTGTGTGTGTGTGTGTGGAGGGAGGAAGGGGGTGGGGATTTAGGAGTAGAGGAGAGATGCGTAGGATGATTGAAGATTTGGGGTGGCACAGAGGAGGGTAGCATGTTCTGGAGACGTGAAGGAAAATGTTGCTTGATGCAGAGCCCCAAGCGCACCCCTGCATAAAGTAGTACAGATGGCTTCGTGAGACTAATTAGGCCCTCCACACACACACACACGTTTCACCTAAACACCTCCAAGGTTTCTTTTGCATATTTGTTGTTGCCAAATGGGAATTATCTACATGTTGTTCCTGAGCTTTGTGACTAACTAGACAATTTTGAAACTTTTGTTGAAAATGTTATTCCCACCACTCGGTTTGTTAAATATTGAAATCAATAAAAATTAAATAATTAATATTCTTGCCCTGAAGTCGATGTTATAGGCAGACTCCGACGATAACGATATGTTTGATGCTCACCTGTCACACGGAAAGCCTGTAGCTATAGCGACATGTCCTGTTAATAAACAGAACCTTTTCACACCAGATGTATAACGACATGCATTAACCTGTTTGGAACTAGGTTCTTCAGACTGTAATGCAGCGTTAGACCTGCTCTAGGGTTGACGTTTGGTGGAGATAAGCTGCCAATCGACTTCCAATCAAAAATAAATAAGGTGTCGGTTGTCCCACCCCGATTGCTCTTTTCTTCAAAATCCCTAATTGAGCAACAGACAAGTGTGACTCCCTTCGGTAATAAATTAGATGGAGGGGAGGGGGCAGTCAATCAATTCCAAATGTAATTGCGCCTAATGAAGACTTATCGAATATCCACTCAGACACTGCCTTGGAGGACTATTTAACGCAAAGCTTTTTTTTTTGTCTTTTTTCACCCCATCCACATTTCTATTAACTTTTTACTTGTTAAACGGCCAAATTGGAAACCTGCAACACTGGCGACTTGTCGCCCAGCAACTTGTCGACGTCTCCCGAGAGGTTTACAAGTGCACGTGTGTGTGTGCGTGTGTGTGTGTGTGTACGTCCAAACCAGCACGCCCTACTCAACCTCCATCCGCGCTACTGTATTCATGTCCTGCTAAACCTCGATCTCACGACTACCAGCAGGCGACAAGCTGCATGGCCCTGCCTATATGCACATCCGCCCGTTCCTCATCCTGTTTTTACAGCCCTTTACGGAAAAATAATTGCTTTGTAACGTTTCAGCAAATCTGCGAGGAACAGGAATGTCTGGGAAAACGTTCTACTGGCAAATAGATATATACTGTAGTGTGTGTGTGTGTGTGTGGTGGAGCAAAGCAAGGTTGTTGAGCAACTTGATGTTCCAGATGTTGGCAATATAACACCTCAGCAATTTACCGCCGCGCCGTAATTGCAACTTTAAAAATGGCCTCCTCCCTCCTCCAATGGCCTTAATAGTTGAAGAGTGATTTTGACTGTGGTCGGTATTGACGAGTGTATAGACCTTGAAAATACCCAATTATTGCATGTATAGCATAAAAGCCACTCAGTTCTCTCTTTTTCTCTGGCTGGTTGGTGTGCTGGTTCTTTCTTCGGTTTGTTCGCTCTTGCTCTCCTGGTGTGGAATTAAGGAAAAAGACGGCCAATTAGAGGCAGCAACATTTGATGTGGAGCGAAGTGCTATATTTTCCTCCCCTAGCAGTGTCTGTGATGAGCCATTGCTCAGGGCTCATCACAAACACTGCCGCTCTTCACAAGGCCGTCAGGGGCTTTAATGAAGCCTGTTGATTTTAAATGAAATAAAATAAAACCTCTAAACCTAAAACCTTCCTCCTAGTAGCATGAATGCAGAGACATGGTGTGCTTACATTAGACGCCACTGGATTAGGCTGACCACATGTCCCTGAATCCTTGTGAAACTCCCAGATGGGGTTTTAAATGGCTCCTGCTCTATGAGCAATCTGGATTATATTTGTGGCGCTGAAATGCCAAAAGGTAAACATTATGTGCTAATGACTTGCACCACTTACTGTAGTTGCAAGATGTACATGTACGATATGTCACATCACTGTAAATAAAAAAGGAGATAGAATCAGGCTTGTCAGAGTGCTTCCAGAACAATCTACCCTGCTAAAAAATCCAGCATTGCTGGTCACCAGCATAAGATATGTTTTGCATACTGGAACCAGCATGGAATGCTGGTTTTCTGGTATACCAGCTAATGTATTGTTGTGTGATATCAGAGGCATAACTAGGCACAGTATCTCACATCCGCGCCTGTCTAATTGTCAGATATGCCAATACATTATACATTGTGTGTTATAGGAGCCTTTTTCTGTTTCACCATTTAGGCAAAATTTCAATGGGGGTGGTTTATTATGCTGTATAATAATAACAACAACATAAAAATGCACCATGAAGCAACCCTTCACATATACTGTATCGTAATCACTTGTTTTATTGCTCTGCGGCTTTTGCATTTGACCCACCCAATTATTTGTGCATATGATATGCTGTGGCCTATTTGTTTTGATGCTTCTACACCACCGCATGTCACGCACAGTACCAGCAAAAGCGGTTTTGCTGTGCTACGCTGGAACAACAGTGACCCGCTCGCCCTGTATGCCCGGAGTGTGTTGAGCCGGCTGTAACCGGCTTTATTTATCCCCAGCCAGGGTTGGTGGGGGAGAAGTTGGTACTGTAGGGCTGGGGTGTCGGTATTCAAAGTGTCGGCTACATTTCAAAGTGACTTCAGAGAGCCGGCATCCTGGACTCCACCTTACAGCAGCTGAAAGCAGCCTTCATGAATCTGCCATTTGTTTATCCCAAAGGAGGTCGGTGTGTGTTTTCTTTCTTTCTTTTATTATTTTATACATGTGGCGGTATTCTGGACGAAGAAAAGACAGACTGGAAGAAAGGAAGTGTTTTTTTATTTTATTTTTATTTATTTTTAACAAGCCATGAAAGGAAGATTCATCCCGATGTCACTCGTCTACATGTTTCTTTCTCTAAGCTGACAACCCGTCGTCACTTGTTCTCACTCGGCTCTGCCCTTTGACCTCTGTCAGCAACTCTGTTGTTTTCTCACAAGCACACCGCTAGTCGTTGACGACGTTCTTTCGTTGCTCGACGACTTGCTCGTTTGTTCGCCCTCTGTCTTGCCGTCCGTCATTGTCTTCTTGCTATCATTCCTTCCAGTTGGTTTCTTATTCCTCTTGCTGTCCTGTGTATTTTAATTTTATCATATGTTCTTTCTATCTTGGTTGTTGGTTCTTTAACTATCTTACATTCTTTTGGTAGCTCGTTCTCTCTCTCTCTCTCTCTCTCTCTCTCTCTCTCTCTGTGGGTGTCTCCTGAGGGTTTGTGGGTGTGTGTGCACGGGTACATGCGTTTGATCTGCTGATGGCGCATGCGTGCGTCTGCTCAGGGATTTGGTAGGTGTGTGCGCGCTGAGGGTTTGTTGTGTGGGAGAGAGAGAGAGAGTTGGAGAGTTTTAGTGCTCGTACAAGAGAGTCTCTAGGCTTTTATGTGGGTTTGTGTTTGCGAGAGACACTGGATAAGAAGATCTATCTGAGACAAACTGGCAATATCAGCCATGTTTGTTCATATTTGGGAGTAATCCATATAGTCGGCATCTGTATGTGCAGGATAGTGGCCCTCGTTGAAACCGTATCGCCAAACTACCGGCTTTGTTTTTTGCCCTGAGACAGCTTTTCTGTAGTGCAGACAGATTGGCTCTCCTTGGCAGAAGTTTCAGATGTCCATTTAGAGATGTGTTTTCTGTATTTAGTTTATTATTACTTTTATTTATTTAAGTGTCTAGTCATTTTTAGGAAGTGATTCCTGCAGAGAAAATGGCAGAAATATCCAAATGTACGCGGCTCATATATTAAAGTGTTAATCATTATGTAATACGATAAAATCCTTAACTACACTTTTCCTTGTTCCTTGTGTGAACTTTGTTAGTAGACAAAATTGTCAAATCATTTTGGTAGGAGCGCAACTTAAAAATGTGCATCAAACTAAGTATGTTAACACACATGTTCTGTACCTGCAGTGCTCGTCGTGTCGGTGCAACGTAAGGTCATGGCTGTGCTACGGCACAAACCTGTAAAGCTGTAAACATTCTATGCATCCTCATTTACAGCAGGGCTAATCATTTCCCAATAATTGTACTGCATTCCTTGTGTGTTGTGGTGACTTTCTTCCAATATAACAGCCATAGGGTGAAAAAAAACTGGCTTTGGTTAACACTGACATGAAGTGACTACATACAGTACCAGTACGTGCTACTGTCCGGCTGGTAGACTGAAATGGCAGTTGGAAAGTGCTTCCTTTGGTTTTTAATGAAAGGTTTACAACTGCTAATTTAGCAGTGAGGTTTGCATCCATGCATGCCATTTGTGCGTTGGTTTCTTTGTGTATCGCTGCTAGCTTTGGTGAACACATGCTCGACGACATCTAGGTGAACTTGTGTGCACTCAAAAGCCGTGTTAAAGGGCCTGTGAACGCAAATTATCAGCCCCGCCCTCTACAACTCTCCCATCGACTTGTGTATCAAGATCCAGATGGAGAACATTTCCGTTTAAATGGTAGCCGCCCGCAAGTAGACATATATTGTCCTCGATATGCAGGCTTTTGCTGGAATGGTGTCATTCACATACTGTACAGAGCTCAATGGGACATAGCGGTCTATCTGAACTTGTCAAGCACAGCGTAAAGCAGTGTGTGCTTATAAAGTAAGTTCAACTTCATTCGATAATCACTCTCTTCGCCTCCCTGTGTGTGTGGGTGGAGCTGTGTCAGATACACCCTGAGCAGGGGGGGCAGAATGTTGGTTGATTTTAAAAAAGGGAGGGAAAAAGCTTTTTATCAACTGACTTTCTTAGGTTTGTTGATATAAAGCATCTGCTCTTTATTTATTTATTTTTGGTATTAATGAGAAAGTATAGAGAAGGCATACTGTGTTAAATAAACAAAATCACATTAAAAGACATCTGTCGTCATCATGCCATTGAGCAGCAAACTCACCGCCATGGGCTACGCCACCCCCAACTGTTAAGGTGTGACAACCCCCCCACACCCACCCATTTTCTCTCTCTCTTCCCCCCCCCCAATACCGTTCTCTTTAATCGTTCTTGAAATGTGCAATTTGGCCGTCAGCCGTGGCTTCATCGCACCATGAGTCATTTCAGAGATGGGAAACTCTCCCAGAACAATACGGCCCTGCTTTCCACATTAACCTCCAGCCCGCGCGCACCATGGACGTTACAGATGCAATCAGCTCGCGCACATTGTTCGGCCCCCATTGTCTCCTCTGTGGCACAAAGAAAATGAACACCCTGCATATTCATCTCTATTACACAGCACGGGGACTAAGGAATTTAACGGAATATGTGATGGAACAAGGGGAATGAACTGCTGCTGTTCAACTTTGGGCTTTGCTCAGGGACAGACGGCAGTCGTCAGTTTCCTTGGCTAAATATCACACGAGTCCCAGGACCAGAAAAGATCCATTAATAAATAAAAATGCTGCTGTTAATGTTTTGTAAGTTTTTGTTTTTTTTTCTTCGTTTTTTTTTTCTCTTTTCTTTCCTGTCCTTTTTTTTAATTATTTTTTGTCTTCTGTGGAGAATGTCGATACGCGCCGCCGCACATTTCAGGTAGAGTTTCACTTTGGTGTTTCACCTGGGGAAGCAAAGTCCTGCTGCTTTCACTGCCCATGTAGCTCAGTTAGAGTGGATTATCATTTGTAGTGGATTATCATTTTTCTATACAAAACAAATGCTAAGTTGATATTTTTATTTTAAAGGACCTCTCAAGCCTACAGCCATTTTTTTCCTACCGTAGTACAACACAAAGATCAATACAGTGATTTAAAATCCTGATTCAGTTGAGTCAATTGAATAACGCGTCAGAAAAACACATCTCGTTGCCACATTCTTACAAGACTAATTCAAAGACCTGAACCCCAGTTTGAACCCTCTCACGGACCCAGGATTAATTTGCCTTCACGATCGTTTCAACTGCTCTCCTTTTTAAAAGGAAATAAATAACACACCGCCCTGCATGTGAAGCTGGTTAAGTGTCAGCGTGCTTGATGCATTGAATGCCTTTTTGTTAATATCGAATTGATTGTGCGTGATGTGGCTTAGGTCCCCCCCCTTAACCCACCCTGTACATTGCACACATTTAGTCTGTTTACCATTAGTATGTTGACTATTTAATTTAGAAAATGTTCATCCTTCTTCCCGTCTCACCAGCCCATTTTGGGGGGGGGGGGGGGGGCGCGGTGAGAGAGAGAGAGCTGTCTAGCTAGGTGGCTTCATCTCGACACTGCTCTACGAGGCTGTTGTTGCTTTAGGAGAGTAATTGCGACAATTAGCTGCAGCTACGAGGGGGGACAAGCTCTCAGCGATGGTTAATGCCCCCCCCCCCCCACTCTTCTTCCTCGCCAGAGCAGGACCACCAGTGCCCACCAGCCCGAGGGTTTGACAGGCGTACAGTGGAGGAGGGGTTAGAATAGGAGTAGAGTGGGGTGGGGGGGGGGGGGTTGAGGCGAAGCCCCCACGGGCCCCGGCACCTCGACGCGACACAGGATGAAAGAGCAGCCCGGGCCCACCCCCACCGGGCACCTCCACCGCCTGGGAGAGATCAAAGTGTGCTCTTATTCAAGGGCCTGTCTACTCCTCTGAGACGGGCCTGGTGTTGGGTGGGTGGGTGGGTGTGTGGGGGCGCCATGCCTCCATGCACCTGTGGCCACGTGACACGCACTACGCTGTGCGCTAATCTTTCCCAAATTAGGTTTTGCGACGCCACAGCATTTGTTAGAAAGCCTTGTGTCTCACAGCAACTAGTTTGCGTGCGTGTGTGTGCGTGCGTGCGTGTGGGGTTATTATCCCCCCCTTTTTAGGAAGTGTTGTTTTTCAAACTTGCAGGCCATTTTATCCTCAGCATGATGTATACGCACACACACACACGCACACCCACAGCCATGTTTAACATTGGCTACAGCGCTCATTAAACGTGATCATTATGTACCGGGAGGTTGGGTAGCGAGATCGGCGCAGTGGGGGGGTATAAGGTTGTTATTATAGAAGCAGTGTGGTTTCACTGTTGCTTCAGCACCATGACGATATATAATATACTGTACGCATCTACTGTGTGAGGTACCCCCCCCCATGTTCAGAGCTGCCATTGTGGCTGAAACCAGCAAACAACTGTTGTCAGCCTGCGTTAGTCGAAGCCAGATGGATCACGATAATGTGCCAAGAAATCGTGCACAATGGGCCGTTTACCCCCCCCCCCCCCATCCTCCCAATCAACAAAAAAATGTTTGGCTGCCAGAGCTGTTGTGGGATACTGTGTTTGGCCGCAGAAACTCTCACTTGGTTAGTCATGTCAAACGAAGCCCTCTGTGACTGCATTTTTGTTACTTACTTCGTTGGTTCTGTGCAGGAGCAGCTAATGAGCATACAGAGCCAAGTCTATATTTGGTTTGTCACAGCAGTGAATGTAGCTCCTAGCGCCCCACATTTGTTCAGCGAGATCTCTGGGTAAGGGAAGCAGAGTTGAAAGACGTGTTCCTTCCGAGCTTCGGTTTTCAGCTTGGTCGCACGGAACAAACTATAGGGCTATTTAGTTTCCTAAAGCGGAAAGAACCACAGAAAGACCTCTGCTGAATTTGAGTGGGGAACATGTTGGCCAAAAGGTAACTTGGATAGGGAACAGTTCCTTAGAGCATTCGCATGAGCAACAAGCTTATACCGACAGCTCTGAAGTCCAATACAGCCAGCGTAACCTTCTGGAAACACTAGCCTGAAAACATCTAAATGTCTATCGGGAGTCTAGATATTTCATTAGGTGGATTGGTCAATATATATAAAGCTCTGGTGTTTTATGGGAGAAGTGGCGGCACAGCGGGAAATATATATATATATATATACATGAAATAGAAACGTGAAGTGGCAGGGTATTTATTACTGACAACAGAAACTAATTTATGCCCTCCCACTACAATGATTCAATTCCTGCTTGTTGAGGAACTCGCTGTCGGTTAAAAAACAAACATGTATACCTCAGAGGAACATTTTTCACGGTGCCATATTATTTCTTTGAAATGACAAGGACTCACGGGAACTGGATATGTCAAAGAATTCCAAGTAAATGGAACTACAATTTGACCTTGGATTAAAGGTTCTATAATGCAGTATATTCAAAAGGGAGAAAGAGAAAATGGGTTCAGGATAGTTTAGAAGTCTAGCTGTTGTACTTCCAGCTAGTGGGTTGTAGGGATGTCACGAGAACCGACACTTTGGTACCAAGTCGATGCCAAAATTCAGAAAACATGACGTACTCATTTTTGTAGGTACCAGAGGTCCAACAAAGCGCTGTGCGGCTGCAGCTCCGCCTTAATAAATATGTGTTAAATTTGGTGTTATCGCTCTCACACTCCCTCATACTGGTCACTGGAAGTTAAACATGGCACCTCATGGTAA
>JAODUK010003477.1:0-11413 GCA_027564635.1 Typhlichthys eigenmanni
ATGTTTTTAACTGTAAAGCACATTGAGTTGCACATTGTGTATGAAAGGTGCTATACAAATAAAGTTTATTATTATTAAGTTTATTATCATTATATGTCTGATTTGAACGCAACCAACGTTGAGACACTTCCGGTTCAATGCTCTATATGCCCACTTAATATGGGCTTAATTGTCCAAACAAGATGGCTGCCACAGGCAAGACAATATTTTTGAAGTTTGTCCAATTTTCCCCGAACTTTGTATGGAGGGTAAAAATTAGGCCCGGAGGCCACAGGAAGCAGTTGCGCCTCATGGGAAAGCTATATTTTTTGAACAAAATATTTTTTATTTGACTCTTGGTTGTGGCTTTTGGTAGGCCGCAAAAATACGTCACCAGAGGTCAAGGCTGCCTTACTGGCAAAAAATGCTGGGCTAACCCTTATTCCAGGGTTTTTCTATCCTCACTAGGCTGGACCAAGCTAGTGAGCTGGGCTACAAGGATTTTCCCGCCCGTGGAAGGGCCTCTATCTGGCCCCCACAGAGTTAGCGGGGCTAGGGAAGAGGTCTCTCCTCCCATCTAGGGCCGGCCGGCAGATAGCCTCTCTGCTATAACGGTAGCAAGTAAGTAGCCTATATGACCAACACACAGGTGTTGCTTAAGGGCTACCGAGCCAAGCTGCTGACCAAGCTAGCGACATCGATGCCAGAGGGCAGCGAAGTGCTAGTCGAGCTGCGGAAGGCTACTGACCTGTAGCTATGGATCACTCGCTGCTCTGCTCAAGCAGTGGGCGGAGCCATGGCGGCCAACATAGCAGGCCACCGTGCTTTGTGGGTTTTACCTCCCGCTTATCAGACAAGACCCCACTGCTCGAGGCTCCGGTCTCAACCGATCAGTTCGCAAGACCGCCCCCTCGATTCAAGGGTATTGTCGAGTCTATAGTGCTGAACAAAGTGGTTGCTCTCGAGAGAGAAATAGCATCACTGTTAGAAAAGGACGCAATCTGCAAGGTCCCACTAGAAAGTGCGACAACGGGGTTCTACAGCAGGTACTTTGTTTTGCCAAAAAAAGACGGGAGCTTTCACCCAATACTGGATCTGCGAATGCTGAACAAGTCTTTAATGAAAATGAAATTTCGAATGTTAACCACACGACAGTTGCTCCGTTACATTTGCCCCAAAGACAAAGGTTTGTGAAATTGGATCTAAAAGATGCATATTTCCAAGTACCAATTCACCCACACTACAGAAAGTATCTACGCTTCTCCTTTCAGAGTCAAGGTACGAATTCCAAGCTTTGCCTTTGGGCCTGCCTGTCTTTGGCCCATTTTCACCAAATCCGTTGAGACTGCCCTAGCACCGCTGCGCCAGCAGGGTTGGCTAATATGCAGCTCGTCTCAAGCCGAAGCCAACCAGTATACTTCACTGACAGTGACGCACCTGGGAAAATTAGGCTTCACCATCAATATGGAGAAGTGCGTGCTGGTGCCAAGCCAGCATTGCACCTTCCCGGGCGTAGAATTTGACTCTACCGCGATGATGACACGCCTTTCGCCAGACAGGATACAGGCTATCAGGTCGTATGTGAGGCTTTTCAGACCTGGTCAGAGGGTGACATCGCTACAGTGCCAGAAACTTCTGGGCATTATGGCGGCGACGGCCATGGGCATGCTGCACGCTCGTGCGTTCCAGATGTGGTATATCAACAAACGTCTCCACCCTACCAGGGACAGATCAGACTGACTGTGTCCCCGAGGTGCAGGAGGGCTTTGAAGGTGTGGACCCAAGCCCAGTTCCTCCACAAGGGGGCCCCATTAGGGAACGTGTCGCATTGCGCCACAATTGCCAAAGACACGTCCACCACAGGGAGGGGCGTCATTTACAATGGGGCATTGGCCAGCGGCCGTTGGACAACGACCCAGGCAAAATCACACATAAATGGGTTGGAGCTGTACACATGCAGTGTTGTTAGCAATACAGCATTTTTTGTCAGTCCTCAGAGGCCAGCATGTCCTGGTGAGGTCAGACAACACGTCAGCGATAGCATATATCAATCGCCAAGGAGGGGTGTGGTCACCATCCCTTCACCATATGGCAAACTGCGTGCTGCTGTAGGCGTAGCTGAATCTTTTCTCCCTCCGTGCGGTTCACAAGCCAGGGAAGCTAAACTGTGGAGCAGATCTTCAATCGAGAAGAGCTCCAGGGCAGCGGAATGGCGTCTCCATCCTCAGGTTGTTACAGAGATCTGGAGGAGGTTTGGCCAGGCGGAAATGGACCTCTTTGTGTCTCAGGAGACTACGCAATGTCCACTGTGGTTCTCCCTAAGGGGCGATCAGCATAACAGTGATATGACATACCATGCTTCCTAAGTATAGACCCAAGCGGAAGCAAATAAATAGAAAAAGGAAAAGGGCCCAAAACTGAGCCCTGTGGGACCCCACAAGTGAAAGGAGCAGAGGAGGACATAGAGTTACCATAGCTGACACAGAAACTTCGACTTAAGTATGACCTGAACCATTTTAGAGCTATGCCCTTTATGCCCACCCACTGCTCCATGAGAGATCAGAATGTTATGGTCCACTGTATCAAATGCAGCAGTTAAATCGAGAAGCACAAGAATGACACAATCACCTGAGTCAGTAGCTAACAAGATATCATTATAAACCTTTAAAAAAACCATTTAAGTGCTATACAGGGGTTTAAAACCAGACTGAAAAACATCAAGAATATTGTGCTCTTCCAGAAAGGCCATTAACTGACTGTACACCATTTTTTCAAGGTTTTTTGACAGAAAACTTCGCTTGGAGATAGGTCTGAAGTTACCAGGATCTGCAGGATTGAGACCAGGTTTATTAAGTAAAGGTTGCACTACTGCATGTTTAAAATAATCAGGGACCACACCTAAGGACAGACTACTATTAGGAACTGCAAGAACTGATGGTCCTATAGTGAGGAAAACATCCTTAAAAAGTCGAGGAGGGATAATATAACTTGGAGAAACTGAGGGCTTCAAATTATTAACAATATTCTGTAAAACTTGTCAAAGACAGCTAGACAGAGGGCAGAGACTGAGTGGTCATAAGCATAAGGTTGAATTTGAGCCCTAATGGATGTTTATGGCATCAATAGTCTCACAAATCGAGCTTGCAGAATGTTGTGTTGAGCATACACACACAAAGTTGAGCGCGCAGAATGTTCAGTCGAGCACGCAGAAAGTTGACACACACAGAAAACATGACCATGACCATGTCACGCTGGCGTCCCGCGGCGTGGCTGCGCCCTCCCGTCTGACGCGCTCTCGCACGCCGTCCCCGGAGTACTGATAGCCGACCTGCGACAGGTGGCAATCAGGGCCTCCCACACCTGTTCCTTGTTCCTTGATTGTTCCCCTGCTTTATATACTGTGCTTTTGTGTTTACCCCTTGCGGGTTATTGTTTGAAACAGCTAAGGCTAATGTGTGGAGTTTACTTTGTCCCTGTATAGTTTGCTGTGTTAAAACCTTTTACTTTCTACCTCCGTTGTATCGCCAACTTTGTCACAGACCAATGCAAAGCAAATTAAGGTTTTCTGGATCATCACATCTGTATGCATGTTATGGTATGCATGTTAAATAGTATTTTAAGAGTTAAAGAGTATTTTAAAGATTATTGTTTTATTAGACAGCTACTTTCTAAAGAGACATTTGGAAAACAATTTGCAACATATTCAAAAAAGAATGTATTATTTAGTCACGTATCTAATCAAATTGTGATCTTGAATCGAATTTCGACATTTCATCCCACCCCCATCTGTGTACTTACTCGCTCCAGCGCTTCATAATGCCTCCGTTCTTCTTGGCTCGCAGTGTGTTGCTGGCTGACTCTGAAAGTGGCTCGATCTCACAGGACAGGTTGTAACTACAGTATGCAAATTACATGATACAACTATAGTTTACCACCATTAGCGATAAGGTAAAAATAAAGGAGCTACAAAGTTGAGGAGACAGACTGACCTCTGCGCCTCGCTGAGCTTTTCTACACCAGAGCACCACTCCCTGAAGTGAAAGTCTGCTGTGAAGCTGTAGTTATTAGAGGCTAGCTGTAATAGTTTGATCTGAGCGATCACCTCAAATTCCTGCACATGCACACACATACACACACAAACACACAAGCACACAGCCACAACAAGAGAATAACAATACATTTAAGTTTTGCTTACTTCTGTAGTTACATTTTTCGTTGTTTGTCCTGGTGAAGGTTTTTAAAATACAAATTTGAATGCCAAGATAATTAAAACAAAAAACCATAGTACACTCATATGTGGGTAGAGTAAAAAAATTTATTCAAGTAAAAATGACAAGTAGAAGTATAAGTAGTAATCAAAATAAATGCTTGAGTAAGAGTAAAAAAAAGTATCTAGTGAAGAATCTACTCAAGTACTGTTCCTTTTTTATACAATTGTGACAGAGTGTGCTAGACAACGGTGGTAGAACGTAAAAAGGTTTAATACAGACTAACAGGTACAACATAAACTGAAACAAACTAGCCTTAGCAGATATGACAAAACAATAACCCGCAAGGGGAAAACAAAACATGCACAGTATATGAAGGGGAACAATCAACGAACAAGGATCAGGTGTGGGAGGCCCTGATTGCCACCTGTCGCAGATCGGCTATCAGAACTCCGGGGACGGCGCGCGAGAGCGCACCCGACCAGAGGGCGCAGCCACGCCGCGGGACGCCAGCGTGACAACAATCCAATTTTTTCATCTTTATTTTTAAATACGCAGCGCATGAATGTAAATGTCCAAAATTGTAATGCTTGTCCTTTTCTCAATCAGTGGCGGCTGGTCGTTTCACAAAGAGAGGAAGCTCAAATAGCTTATGTAGGCTACAAGATGGCTGAAATTGTTGCTTAATTTTAAGCCTTTCCTGAAGTAGCCTTTGTTCAAATAAACTGATCTCTCTAATCTGTTAAACAACATTGTGTCTGCCATTGCATAAAAAGCAGATCAGTTATGCTAGTTCTAATAACAAAACAAGAGCAAAGTAGGCCTGATTACCAAATTAACTGAGAACTCTTTAGAGCACTTCATGATTCCTTCTGCTGACAAGATTTATGGAGATACTGATTTCATTCTGCAGCAGGACAAGGCACCTGCCCACACTGCCAAAGGTACCAATAGCTAGTTCAATGACCATGGGATTACTGTGCTTGATTGGCCAGCAAACTTGCCTGAGCCCCAACCAATTACTGAGTGATTACCATAGAACTATATAAAGGTGCATGAACATACTTTTCAGAACAATTTTCACTGGTCTTATGTCATATTCTCATTTTCTGAGGTAGGCCTACTTAATTTTGTTTTTTTTATGAGCTGTAATATGTAATCATCAAGATTAAAACAAATACAGGCTTGAACTATTTCATTTTGTGTGTAATTAATTCACAAGTTTCACTGTGTAATTTGAATTAGGCTATTGACATTTCTTCACTTTTCCACAATTGTCTAATTTATTGAGATTCACCTGTATTATCCCTTTCAAAGAGCTTACAACAAAAACAAAACACAGAATTACTGCTCACTTAAAAAACTAACAATGTATATAAGGTATTTTCTCATATCTATATGAGATAAAAATAAAATATTTTTCATTTTGTTTGGTAATTTTGTTCAGTAAAACGACGTGGGACTTTATCATTGTTTTATAAGACTTAACTGGACCCCTCATGATAAGATGACATTTATCATGGTCGGTAAGATGGTCTGGCTAAAGCACTGGGTCATCTGAGAGAAGGACTGTTTCATGTACCAACCTGGGGTTTATTTCAGACGATAAAAAATCTTTTTTTTTGTTTGTTATTAGTTTGATTATTAATCATATTCATAAACTAGCAGTATTTCAGACAGATACTGCTGTACATATACTATTCTATTTTATTTTAAATAAAAATAAAGAAAGGTTGCTTTGCGACAATGCCCTGGGTTATGGCAGAATTGCATAAGTGCATCTGGGTTCTTTGAAATGACTCGGTAGAGACAGAGAGAAGTCCATTGATTTGTTAAATGAATAAAGTTATTAATAGGATACATTAATAACACATTAGATTTAGATGTGTGTACATTCGTTGTTTTATCTATGTACTTATGTGATGTTTGCACTTTGGTCAACCTAGTTGTTTTAAAATGTGCTTTATTAATAAAGTGGATTGGATTCGATTTTCAAAAACAAGTATCTGAATTTCATATTTCTGTAAAAGGAGAGACAGAGAAGTCCGAGAGAACTCGTGTTTGTGTCTGTGGCTGCGCCGGACAGAGGAACCGGCTATGCATGTGAAGCATGCATGTCAGCAGCGTGTTGTTACCTTCCCATTGGTTGTTAATATTGGACCTGCCACAACATATCCTTTACATCAGAATTAACCCAAGCCGTGTTTCATAGACAATTTCGGGACAGTTGTCATGGAGTTGTGCACAACCATAAGGACATTCAGATTGACTAAGTCAATAATTTCAATTGTGAAAGCTGTAATACATTGTTAGTTTATGTCTAGCAAGAAAAGTGTATATTTAATCACAGAAAATATTCCTTTTCACTGTTTAAACAAGACATATTATTGAATCTAATGTGCCCTGGTGCGAAATTATTGCATTAACTGTGTACGATATAAGGAGGATCAAACATGTAGCTTTCGTTAGCCCAAGGTGCTAAATTTGGGAGGGTGTGGTTTGGTCAGCTTTCAAGCTAAGAATTAGATTTGTACAGCAAATGCTCAGACAAATGTCAGCTATATGTATGTCAAGTTTCAAGTGGATAAAGGCTGGTGTCATGGTCAAGAGTTTTAAAGCATTATTTTTGCATTAGCTTCAGTCAAAAACCATGCAATATATATTAGTGTGTTTTACTCATATTTGCACGTATCAATGAAATATTTCACATGGTCAGTCTAGGGCATGTCCTTTCTTTGTACAGTTAATGACATGGTCATATCTTGTTGCAATATGAAAATATGCATATGTATATCTTTTACCATCTTATTATCATTTAATCATTATCTATTATATTCATATAATAGATAATGTATATCATATGTTATATCATATCATTATTTTTTATTTGATGTTATATCATATCATTATTTCCTAAAACATACTTTATTCAGATATGCATTCGTGCAGAATACATACATATGTTTCAAATCTGAGTTACGGTATATTTTGAGAAGATTTTTACACTTGGTCCAAAATCGTCACTGTACAGAAAAATCTAGTTAGGCAGACTTTATGGGTTCAATGGACTTATTTGTTCATTATCATCAGTTATGTATGTGTAGCAAGTTTCAAGTTTAAGATCTTTATCATGGTTCAAATGAAAATTGAAAATGAAAACATATAGTCGGTATCCCTAGTGGTTTATTCCAAACAAGATAGTCCCTATATAAGATCTGTTATCTTATATTGCAGTGACTCCAGACCCTGTAGATTTGATTTCTGCAGTAAAAAACACCCACTTTTCAGAGATTCTCCCCCACCGTTGCGAGCTTACAAGTCACGTGAATCTTGGTAGTGTTCTCTCGCACATCTCAGTTTTAAGATCTAAAAAAGTAGATTCGTAATCCATGGTTCGTAACATTGAAAGGCTGGAGAAGAAAAAAAAATCTTGCAGACAGGGGAATTTTGCCTATTGGTCACTCTGGATGTATAGTACAATCAAATGTCGTAATTTACCGGATAAGGTGGGATTTACATGCAACTGACATTCTTGAAGTCGGCAACATCTTTGAGGTGGTTCCTCTAATGCTATGTAAGTTTAAAAAAATTTTAATCTTACTAATTTTTGCCAGCCAACTATAGTGCTGTTTACAGTAGTAAACTATTAATTTCTCTCATAAATGTTATGTATTGTGATGCGTCTACGCTTGCATTAGCTGACCAGTAGATAGCAGCTGGTTAAATGTATTCAGTTAGATGTATTCAAATGTGGTGGGCACGTTTGTTTTCTAAATGACCGTTTCTTAGTTTTGGTTCATAGTAGGCTACTGCGTTGTTTCTGCCATCATTGAACTGCAGTCTACAAAGTGTAGTAGCTCAGGCCTCCTTGTCCTTTTAAACAGGCCAGACACGGTACGCCTTCTTGTTATAGGTACAATAAGTGTTATAGCAGACACTATAAATACATTTAATGATACTGTATTTTTATTACCATCAAGCCCTAACTTATACTGTATTCATTTGCACTTATAATGCAATAATGTGTTGTATACTGCAAATTCTAGAATACTCATGAAATCTCTTACTGCTTTTGCAGCTCTGGTTAGGCCAAGATGCATTATATTGTCTCTACTTAAAAACAATGGAACGGTCCTTTAGAAAACAAATATGCTCACTCCACTGGTCAAATTTACAGGCATTTGACCAGTATTTGGCAGCAGCATACTTACGTCCCTGCACAAAACAATTATTTGTAATGGCATGACTACATAATTAACATCTGTTATAATAAGAAATACTAATAAGAAACTATTATTGTACACAGAAAATGGGAAGCATGGAACCGCTGCTAAATCTGGAGGGCAGATGAGATGTTCAGGGACCTGAATCACTTTATATCACAGAAAATAAGCAGACACATAATTTGCTTGGGCTCTGGGGGAGCAAACATGATGGCGGTTATGGATTAAATCCAACATACACAAGTACACAAGTGTTGCACAAAACCTTTATTGAAATTGCACATGTTTAAGTCACGAGTGTCACACCGCAGTCCCGGGGCGGAGCAGTGCCCGCCGCTCCTGCGCGCTCTTGCACGTGCTCCCCGGAGTACTGACAGCTGATCTGAGACAGGTGACAATCAAGGACTCCCACACCTGTCTCATATGTGGATGATTGCTGTCTGCGTCTTTAAAATGTTTGTGTTCCCTGCAACCCTTGTGGGTTATTTTGCTTTCATGCCGTTGTGTTTTGTACTTTCTGTAAGATCAAACTTTTTTTGTTATTCCTTACTCCCTCGTTGTTGCCTCGGTCCTTCGAAACACTACAGAATAACCCCCCAGCTTCTTAAAAGCAATCACCGAGGCAACAACTGTCTGGGTTGTACGAACGTAGCCTTCCGTGTATTAGCATGGACGCAGCGGAGGGTAGCGGTAGTAGCGGTAGTAGCGGAGACCCGGATCGGCTGTCGGCGATGGAGGCGAGACTCCAGTCGATGGGGGATTGTCTGACGCAGCTAGGCAGATCAGCTAGGCGGTTCCGCGAGCGGGACCGCCTGGGTCGTCGCTTGAATTCTCCTCCCTCAGGGATGAGCGCGGAGCCGGAGCCGATGGAGCTGGGGAGCGTGAGGCTCACAGCGGAGGAGCGGGACCGCCGAAGGCGTCGGGGCCAGTGCCTGTTCTGCGGTGAGGGGGGGCACATCCGTGGTTACCCACGCTACTCGGCGGCTCTCCCTGACCATCAACGGTTGTCACCGAGAGAGACTAGAGCTCCTGGTGCTGGCATCCTCCACCCACCCCGTCATCCTGGGTCTCCCGTGGCTGCAACAACACGACCCCGTCATCTCATGAACGAAGAGGGAGATCCAGGGATGGTCGACGAGATGCCGGAGGACCTGCCTACAGGCCATACCAGCAGAGTACCGGGACCTGGCCAATGTCTTTAGTGTGGACCGAGCAAAGTGTCTCCCTCCTCACCGCTCCTGGGACTGCACCATTGACCTGGTGGCCGGAGCCTCGCCCCCCCCGGATCAAGATCTACCCGCTCTCGGTGGCGGAGACATCGGCGATGGAGGAGTATGTGGCTGAGGCGCTGGAGCAGAGACTCATACGCCACTCGACCTCTCCAGCATCCTCCAGCTTCGTCTTCGTCGGCAAGAAGGACGGGGGGCTAAGACCATGTATAGACTTCCGGGGACTCAACAACATCACGGTCAAGTTTAGGTACCCGATGCCCCTCGTCCCGCCCGCCATCGAGCAGCTTCGAGGGGCGAGGCATTTCAGGTTCGTCATAGTCTACATCGATGACATCCTCGTCTACTCCACAACCATCCCAGAACACGTGGCCCACGTGCGTGCTGTTCTTCATCGGTTGCGGCAGCACAGGCTCTTTGTGAAAGGGGAGAAGAGCCTGTTCCATCAAGCCGCCGTCTCCTTCCTGGGATACAGGATCACTCCAGAGGGAGCCAGAATGGAAGAACTGAAGGTGGAGGCTATCAGGACGTGGCCAGTCCCGAAGATGGTGAAGGAGCTACAGCGATTCTTGGGATTTGCCAACTTCTACCGCCGGTTCATCCAGAACTACAGTACCATCACAGCGCCCCTCACGTAGTTGTTGCAAGGAAAGCCGCACCGCCTCTGCTGGACCTCGGAGGCAGGGGGCACTTTCGACGTTCTACGGAGGAGGTTCACGTCAGCGTCCCTCCTGCTCTACCTGGACCCCCTAAAGCCGTTCGTCGTTGAGGTCGACGCCTCCGAGGTCGAGGTAGGGATGGTCCTCTCCCAGCTTCACGGCAGCTCTCCACAATTACACCTGTGCGCCTACTTGTCAAGAAAGCTGTCGGCTGCGGAGAGGAACTATGATGTGGGGGACCGAGAATTGCTGGCGGTGAAGTTGGCCCTGGAGGAGCGGAGACACTGGCTGGAGGGCGCCCGTGAGCCATTCACCGTGCTCACGGACCACAAGAACTTGGAGTACATCCGTGCTGCCCGGCGCCTCAACCCCCGCCAGGCCAGATGGCTGGAGTTCTTCACCCGGTTCCGGTTCACACTCATATACCGGCCTGGGTTCAAGAACACCTCGGCCGACGCACTCTACCGCCTACACGAGGGGGACTAGGCACCGGTCATTGTCTCGTCCATCCTACCGGCAGACCGGGCGGTGGGTCCCGTGGAGTGGGACGTCGACACCAAGATCCGCAGGGCCAGCCGGAGGGACCCACCACCAGCCACCTGTCCCCCGGGAAGGGTCTACGTTCCGCGGAGGGTGCGCGGCCGGCTTGTGACCTGGGCCCATCAGACACCAGCGACAGGACACCCGGTGGGGGACCGGACCACCGAAGTACTCCGGGAGAAGTACTGGTGGCCTGGCATGTCGATCATGTCGGACATGTGCACAGTCCAAGGCGCTGCGGCATGCACCTGCGGGTCTTCTCCACCCACTACCGGTGCCTCAGCGACCTTGGACTCACATCGCGGTGAACTTCCTCATCGACCTACCACCATCGGGGGGGCAAATGGCCATCTTGGTCATCGTGGACCGCTTCTCCAAGATGGTTCGGTTTGTCCCTCTGACCAGACTGCCCATCGCCCTGCAGGTCGCTGAGGTGCTCTTTCAGCAGGTCTTCCGGCTCTACGGCCTTCCGGAGGACATAGTCTCTGACCCCGGCCTCCAATTCACATCAAGGGTATGGAAGGCCTTCATGTCTCGCCTCGGGGTCGCGGTCAGCCTCACGTCCGGGTACCACC
>JAODUK010003478.1:0-11413 GCA_027564635.1 Typhlichthys eigenmanni
TCTCTTTTCGTCACAACGGTGCGGTAAAGTGATTGCAATACCGCTCCCGCTGCTCCGATTCTCCGGCCAATCTCCTGTTCCAATGTCCCCGAGGTACTTGAACTCCTTCACTTGGGGTAAGGTCTCATTCCCTACCCGGAGTAGGCGCCCAGCCTCCCTAGGAAGGTGTTCCAGGCACGTCCGGCTGGGAGGAGGCCTCAGAGAAGACCCAGGACCAGGTGGAGAGATTATATCTCTACACTGGCCTAGGAACGTCTTGGGATCCTCTAGTCAGAGCTTGCTAATATGGCTCAGGAAAGGGAAGTTTTCTGGAGCTGCTGCCCCCGCGACCCGACTCCGGATAAGCGGGAGAGGATGGATGGATGAATACTTCGGGTTAGGCAGGCACACCCGCACAATTGCTTTTTCTTGACTATTACCTGTGGATGGTGACATCTTTGCGCTGTCCTACTCTGTAAATGCGATCACAGGCCTGGTCTTCCAAGGCTGGGTTCCTGTGACAGACAAGTAGAGGGTGCATTCTATGTCTCATGGTAGTTTCTTGGAGAAGAAGCACAAGGCATGCATATTTCAGGATGTCTCTGTGTGTGTGTGTGTGTGCGCGTTTGTTACCAGTGCATGTCAATAAGGAACAGATGGTTCCCTCCAATCAGGTTGAGTCCCACACCTCCAGCACAAAGGGAAACCAGCATCACCTTAGACAGAAAGCCACACAGTTCATGTTGAGCTGAATAATACCTAATAATACAGAGGTCTTTAAAGAAGTCCACCCATTATCTTGACCACTTCTCCATTAGGGTCGCGGTGGCAACAGAGCAGCCCAGGTATCCCTGCCTATAGCAACATCCACCAGCTCCTCCCCCACCAGCTAGGAGATATAATCCCTACAGATATAATGCCCTTGTTGTGTGGAGGCCGAACAGCAGCTGATAGGACCTGTGTGTGTGTGTGTGTGTTTGTTCCTTTAGCCCACACACTGAACTAGGCAGCTAGCAGACCATAAGAAATATTTCGCTAGATTTGACAAAAAGTGTATTATCTTACTGACTTCACCTAGTCAGAAAGTAGCAAACAATGATTTTGTAATACTTTTTTCAGTGGCATAGGATGATTGCTGAGATAAAAGCTGTATAAAATGTGCCAAAACATTTGCAATACATACAAATCAAACTCTTCATGTATTTTGACACTATTTAACGTAACCTAGTGAGTTATTCTGGTCACCGGGAGGTCAACTGGTTGCCTTCAGTTTGAATACACACACAGGGCTGTACAGCAGTGAAGTACCGTTAGTTCAATTTAAACAAGGTGTTTGTTGTTGGGTTTTTTTTATTATAAGAGGAACACATTCTGCATTTTAACATATAGTAAATATATAGCCTGGTAACACTTTTCTTACACCATATTAATACCCCATTTAACAAGATCAAGTGGTTCAAGATGATGCTACCTGTGGTCCTTTAGGACTGGTGTTGAACTCTTCCACCAGGTCCATGCGGCGCTTGGGGTTAACTGTGCCATCAATTACACCATACCTCAGACCCATCTGGCGTAGATGGACCGCCACTATGTGGAGCATGCTGGTCCATTGAGATACAATAACACTGCAGATGGACCAAGTTTGTTGGGTCATTAACCTGGCCTTTTTTTTGGACCTGTGAATTCACTGGTGTACATTCTGTAAGAGTGAACTATACATTTGTACCTCCTATGTTCTTGACTCTTATGTCTGATTGCTTTGAGCTCTGAGATAATGGCAGACATCTAGAGAGCAGGGACAGATCAAGACATAATTGTTAGTTCCACACAACTGAGTTAACAGCATATTATTACAGCTACAATTCACAACCTTTTATATTATAAGAAAATTATATAATATAAAAACATTACAAATCCTTGTTTGTGCTATGCTAACGTACGCGTAATGTAACGTGCATGTATATATCCACCCATGTTTTCTTAATTTGTATCATTCTCCTGCTGTGAGCATTAAATTAGCAATATAGAAATTCATTATTGATAAACCCATCATTTCTTTCATCATCTGGCATGAGCACTCAATGCTCAATCTTTTCTTTAGCGGGTAGAAAACATCTCAGAATGCAAGGTAAAGACTTGTTTGTATCATGGTATATCACAGCAATAAGGAAACAGATTAAGGAGAATTTCAGACAATGTCAACCAGGATATAACTACTATATTTTCTCTTTCCGTTTCCAACATAATATTTGTAATAATTTTTGAATATTAATAAAATTTAGTCAAATTAGTTCTTACAATCTTCCCTGCCAAGCCATGCTATAGTTTAGTGCACACATGCTGTAACACTTGTTTGTCAATGCCACGAATGTGCAAACTGAGATCTCATGTCATGAGGATTTCTCCACCTTCTCATGGTGCACAAATACAGCATCCTAACCACTGTCATATCATCTACAGACTTTAACCAATGGGATTCCTACAGCCATGCCAGACACAAATCAAGGAAAGTTAATCATTAATATCAACATGTTTTTGCATCACTGCATAAAGAATGACTGTTACCTTGGTGCTCTCACAAGTGTCTTCGAACACCCTGGCGGGGAAGTGTGTCCCGTTGAGAGACACCGACTGCTTGTGGTCGGAGCCGGAGTGAGCGGGTGAGAGGGACAGAGCATTGAGCTGCTCCTCCAGGGACAGGATGATGTCATCGCCCTGTAGCTCAGACTGGTCCAGAGTCTGAGAGGGCAGATGGATACTTAGCTAGAAATATGCTAGCTCTGTACAGTTACTGTTCAGAACAAATAGGCCATAGCTCTCACTGGTCAACAGAAAAGAACAGATAAGAAAAATGTCACACTAATTAAAGAGACTCTCCACAATGAAATAATATCTCCAGCTTGTTTATTAGCAATTTTGTTTCAAGATGTCTGCATTAAAGGAACAATTCTACATTATTATCCAGGCCATTTGTGGCCCATTTCCATTGCACGAGCAGGCTCGGCACGACTCGTTACGGTCAGCCCAGCTCAATTGAACGTTGCATTTCCATTACAACAGGGCTTCCTGATTGAAGGTGTGTCTTCAACTGATGACGCGCTTATCTTGAGTCAATCTCGTTAAAAAGTACTGCCCTCTTTAACTGGCCTCCTTTATTATTGCACTGTCCAACAGATTTGTCAACATGGATTTCCAGGCTACTAGGCAATATTTTACATTGTAACATCGGCAGACTGGCGACTAGGCATATTCCTGAGCCTGACTACACATTAGGCTATAGTCCTACACGGCGAAAATGCACTGCCTATTTATCAGACATGGATTATTTAAAAATGATCCCAGACTAAGAAAATTTGTAGATCTTTAAATTTTTCTTTTAGTAGACACATAATATGTCTGGGGAATATTCATACACGCCGCAATGAGCTGGCAGAATGTTTCCTACAGAAAATGCAAAAGATGAGTGCCAAAGCGATCATTACAGGTATAGGCTATAACCTCGTCCAATACACAAACAAAGGTTCATAAGCATAACGTTGTGTAATAAATAGATTTGCTTAAAATGTGTTTGTCTATGTCTTAAAATTCACTCTCCACTAGTGAGTTTGTTCTGTCTAACTACGTTTAGCGTACACTCCATTCATTGCAGGCTACCAGCAAAAAAAGAACACAAACTGTAGCCTAATTAAGAGAAATGCTGACAATAGCCTCGGCTATTTTGTGTGTCGCACGACTCACACCAACTTTCTTTGTCAGCCCGCTAGGATTGTATTAATGAAATGATGGCGGAGCCTATAACAGCGGCTCACATGGAGGCGGGCCGGCTCACTTTGGCCCCACTCCAGAGAAGGCCCATCTCGGGCGCGGCTCGGTACGACTTGTTAAACTGATAATGAAAACGCAAATGAGCTTGGCACAGCTTGACGCGGTTTGATGTGTCAGTGGAAAAGCCCCAATGGTGTAGGTTGTAAGGTGTGAACTACACATGAACCCCTCTATACCACTGAATGGCACAGGAAATACAAGCACCAAATGTCTCTGCAGGGCTACACACTCATGAGGGTTAAATAAAGTGAGGTGGAGAATATCGACTCCTAAATTACAATACTACACATTCTTGTAAAACCTGTGGAACCTATTCAAAAAGGCATAGTAAACGATTGTATGCAAGCTAATAACACTTTTTGTCAAATGCATTCATGTGCTTCTACACAGCCATGGCTCTGTACATAGGAACACAAACAAAGTGGTACAGACCACACCACTCAACAACAATATCTTTGCCTTCTCAATGTGCTTCCAATGTGTGGGGCGGAGCTTCTAAGAGCAACCTATGGCATTAAAGGGAGAGATGTTTTTTGTTTTGATTAAGATCAAATATCAACAAGCTTTCTCCAGGATGAAAGTGTGTGTGTGTGTGTGTGTGTGTGTGTGTGTGTGTGTGTGTGTGTGTGTGTGCGTGTGTGTGTGTGGGTGTGTGTGTGTGCGCGCACCTTCTTGAGCAGGGACAGGTGGCAGCAGCACTGCCGGAGACGGAGAAGCAGAGACAGGATGTGGACGGTGCTGGTCGCCTGCTGAGGCATCTGGGAGGATGTCACCACAGGGTCTGCTTGAGACATGCCAAACTCCTGGGCAACTGGGATAAGCACACAAGCTGTCATTCATTGTTATTATGGTCTACACATCCATAGAAGACTATACATGTTGTGCTGATCCCTTTAAATTCCAGAAAAAAAAAATAAAACGTGTTATTCTAATTGCTAATTATTGATGCCCTCTGCAACTAGCAATCATTAGCGTCCTGGAAGGGTGCATTCCTGTGGCTTATGTGTGTCCCGGAGCAGAACAGCCCAGGACTCAGTAGACTCCTGGGCTGACTCACCAACACATCAGGGTAGCAAGTAACCATCACCCCTGTTGCATCACTGGCTACACAGATGAAATGGGTTTCCATGGGCGAGCAGCTGCACACAAGCCTAAAGCTAGAACTACACCAAGGCGTGGACTAGCGACTGGGCATCTTCTAGCAACAGCCTAATTATCATGCCTGTCGTCGCATGCTTGTGCGAGGACGCTCTTTCAGCTACCTTCTGTCTGCGCGGACAACCCAGAAAACAGAAACAAGGAAGTTGCAGGACTATTACTGACATCTAGTAAAGAGCGAACCACAACACTGACACCAAAATCTAGTAGCCGAGTGCTTGCGTTATCAAATGTAGGCCTTTATATGCCTTTTGTTAATTCAAAAGTAAATGAAGAGAAGATGAAGGAGTCATAGGAAACATAAACAGGAGAGCAACATGGCACATATCCATCCATATGCCGTGATTTGGAGGTATCATGTTGAAATACAAACAGTAAACAGTTTAACTTGTTTTTGGGCTGCTGAATAAAAATACATGTTAGGTTTTTGTGTTTTTTTTATATTGATATTACTCTGCAAGAAAGCCTGAAAAGCCTTGACCTAGATTCTGATTGGTGGAAACGCTAGCGATTTCCTTCACCTCTCGCTGCCGATTCAAAATTTGAATCGCTAGAAAAACTTGATAGAGCGTCGGGTTTCGATTGATAGGAGCGGTCGCTCCAGCGGCTACACCGAAGAGTCAACCAGCGACCTGGTCATTTCTGTTGATAAGCAGTCGCTCCCACACTCACGAGCGAAAATAGCTGCGGTGTAGTTCTAGCCTAAGATCACTACAACATGCGTAGCATGGAGTTGTGCACATGTGAATCACACGTCACACTGCCTTCTGATGGATGGATGCTACCAATATTACCTTTGTCAAAGGGGTTAGAGGTAGACGCTTGTCTGTTACCGAGGTCCTTGCCCTCATGTCTCTTCAGGTAGTTCTGCAGGGTAGATCTAGCACAAAATTCACAATCATTATACCGGCATCCACCTAAAGCAGGATTGCAGCATAACATGCAGTATACTTAGTGCAGTGACACTGCTGAAGCCAGTTTAGCTGACACGGCAGAGGGAACACATGACATAACCACTGGAGGAACTCATTGCCGGCCTTTCTACCTGGACTGTGCGAAGACCACATCGTACACTGCCTGCTCGTCCTCCGACAGCTTGACACGGTGCACCTCACAGGTTCGACTAGGGAGAGCTACCTGGGGCACATACACATGGAGCTTCAGTCTACAGCTACTATACGAGCAGAATAGACTACTACAGGGCTATAGGAAGTAGAGGATACTGTCTCTCTGGCATATGGGCTTTTACACAACAAAATAGCAGCCATGCCCACGTGTCCAGTTCTTGTAGGTGTTCTGCAACTGAAATAATATTTGTTAGACAAAGTAAAGACAAAAACATAGGGTAGACGATTGGCACAATATTCCAGGTATCCCTACCAGTATGGGTTCAAATGTGACTAGTACCATGCCCAACCATTATCCTCACTAACAGGAACTACAGGAGCTATGTGCACATGTCACCTAGACTAATTTCTTCACGTTGATTTGGTCTGGACTACTACATTACATTTACAAACAGACTATGTCATGATGTCTTGGCTGTAGAACAACTTACATTAAGTTACTTATTTACAGTAATATATTGACTTGATTCGTATAGTGGTTATACAGTATATTGAGAAAATGTATAGTGGTCACTCCCCCAGAAGTGGTGTTTCACACTACCTAATTTATTTTTCACTGAAAGACGTTACATGCATATATTTTAAATATCTCACGCCCCCCCCCCCTGCCCCTTTTCCCACCCCCACCCCACTGGAGAATAAACGGTGAACTGAACAAGTATGGATCAAGTTTTTTTTCTATTTCTATATTATTTTATGAATATTGTCATTTTAGTGGCCCCCATGTGGCCCATGGGCAGTTGGTGGACCGCATTTGGCCTGCGGGCCGCCAATTGAATAGGCCTGGTCTACTGTGTACTGTAGAGTAGTTAGCCTACCAATACCACAATGGGCCTTTTATGGAGAATAGCATCAGAAAGAAGAAACAGAATAGAAGTTTATGTTTCTCTCACACACACACACACATACACACACACACACCCCAGTCCTCACCAAAGGGCTGCATTCAAATTATATTTTTAAGAGATGACCTGTAAGTACCTAGCCATGATCAGAGCTGAGTGAATTCTCTAAGGAAAGATGATCAAGTGCCTGAACTCCCTTTGCTTAGGGTTCACTGGTGCATCCTTTACCAAAGGAAATGACAATTCCTTCCTTTTGGTCCAATATTGTTACATTATCAAAGTTACTTGTCTCAAAATGTCCTGCCACTCGTAAATGTCGTGGGCTGCACAAGTTCTTTTTCTATATCCCTCTTATGCATGTGTGTGTGTGTGTGAGCATCTCCCCCTACCAATGGCTTTCCTGTGGAATCCATTTGGTCTTTGGTGCGTCGCAACAGGAGGCTCCTGGTCAGGATGTTGAGTCTCTCTCCTCCTCTCTTGGAACCATTGTCCACCTGGGCCTTCCACAGTTTGTACTCATCAAATGGAGCACAGCGCAGAAACCTTCAGACAGAAGCACTTCAATAAGACACATCTGGCTATGTATTGATCCTATTCAGCCATGGTTTTATTGCATCTGCATACACCAAAGTCTATTAAGATATTCAAAAATGGAACAAATATTACTTTTCTCTTTGGAAAATTCAGAAATGCTTATATAAATAGTTTAAAGCTACGTGAAAATGTTTAGCTCTCTGGCTTGCTTACATCAAAACACTGGTATAATGGCATTAAAACAACAAGTGCCTTATATAGTACCTATAATTGATTCTTGTGGTATTTAGTTTGTACACTAAATCTAATAGTAGTAGTCCATCCATTCACAAAGCTGATGTTAGTGTCTAACCTGACCTGCTCTCTTACTTGAGCAGTGAGTACATGTCCAGCAGGTTGTTCTGGATGGGTGTGCCCGTGACGGCCCAGCGTGCATGAGCCCTGAGCCGGCACACGGCCATGGACGTCTGCACCTTGGGGTTCTTAATGTTGTGGGCCTCGTCCAGGACGATGCGGGCCCAGGCCACACTGAGGAGAGGCCCTGACGATGCTGCCGGCTGAGGAGTCACCACAACAAATATGTTCATGTTTACTTGTTCATGTCTGGTAGGGCTGGAAACATGTGCTGACGATACCGTGACATGTCAATCCTTATTCTGTAGTTAAGCCTTCAGACTATCTTTACTTTAGGTTTCTACTGGTGGAGATTCTGGAGAGAGATTGTTGATATTTGCAACAAACAAAATTGCCTCTCCCTTCAGTGCCATAGGGTGCTCCCTCAAAAGCTCCGCCCCACACATTGGACACACATTGAGAAGGCTTGGGTAGTGTTGTGGGCGGTCTGCACCACTGTTTGTGTTACTATTTACAGAGCCAGGACTGTAGAAACACTGGGTTATCTTTCCGAGCGCACTCAATATATGGTCCTGCCTGCTACTAGATGTCGCACTAGGGCACCAGCATCTCAGGCCAGAACAAATGCTTCATCGGCCAAATACACTAACATACAGTAAGATACATGCTCAGAGCTGGGGTGAAGTTACACTTTAAAAAGGTATAGTAAACAATTTTAAGCTAACTGTAAGCTAATACGCTGGTCAAAATCACCAAATACCTCCTTGCATTTCGCTATTTTACCATTCTTTGTGTGTGCTGAAAAAAATAATCTGGTACTTCTACACAGCCCTGGCTCTGTAAATAGGTGCATAAACAAAGTGGCGAACGCCCTTGGCTTCACAATGTTTTTGAATGTGTGAGGCGGAGCTTCATATGGAATTTATTTAGAGTTGAGATGGAAGTTAGCAAGTGTTCTGGAAAAAGACCAACCCTGCCTCTAACAATGTAAAGGAAACGTCCAAAGGCCTCTTTGGAGGATTAAATAGAAACAGAACCTTTGATTCAGCGCACTGTATAGGAACCAGTGTAGCAGGCATGCTAATGAAATTGCGCACCACATAGTCCGAATCCTTGCTAGGACGCTCAGGGTCTTCCTTCTGGATAGGAATTTCCTTGGAGACAAGACCATAGGTGGTCACCACCACATCATGGTCAGCCAACCTGACAGACAGAAAGAGAAGCATTATGCATGCACTAATGTCAGCGTGAAACACATTATTATAGGGTGGAAGGGCTAATGAGCGATGTTCTGTATATGTGCATATAAAACCAGGAATGATAAATTTCCTCTTAAAAGGTATAGTCAGCTATTGCAAGCTAAATGTAAGCTAATACACTTTTTGTCAATATCTTCTTGCATTGCTCTAGCTTACTGTTCTGTGTGCATGTTGAAAAAAGTATCCGGTTGTTCTACACAGCCCTGGCTCCGTAAATAGTAACATAAACAAAGTGGCAAGCACCGCTCATGTCAACAAAGCCGTGACACTACGCTTTGTTTAACAATGAATTTCGATGTGTGAGGCGCCGCCGGAGGACTGCAGAGCGATACTGTTTTGATTTGAGCTCGAAGTTAGCAAGAATGACTGACCCTGCCTTTAAAACAGGATGTTAGGGCAGGACAGATTGACATGGATCTTTCTTCTCACACATAACCCACCCCACCGGATCTGAACAGCATTTCATTGGATCTATGTTATAATGCAATGTTTTAGGAACCAAGTTAGTCCTGATGTAGCATAATTATTCAGAATGCGTGTACTTTTTATGACCCATTCAACTATTGACACGTTTGTACTGTACTGTAAGTGGCTTTGGATAACAGCTGTACATGAGACATTGTGTGGGTGCATGTGTGTGCGTTTATGGTTCCCTTACACACGGGCGCTCCTCTGGCGGTTAGGCCCATGGTACAGGCAGACGCTCAGCTTGCCTTTCTTGACATGTCGGTCAATCTCATTCTTCCAGTGGTGCAGCAGCGAGGCAGGACAGATTATCAGTGTTCCTTTAGAAGCCACCAGGCTGGAGTCTAAAAGATCGCATCCAAACACACAGGACGAGCGTCACAGTGGAAACATAAAACCTGAATCAGACTCATTACATGACAGGAGGGCCTTGGATACCTGTCTTGGACAGCCAGCTCTCTGACTTTGTATCATCCTCCTTTCTTGCCTTCTTCTGGGCCAGGAGGAGTGCGATCATTGTCAAGGTTTTCCCCAGGCCCATGTCATCAGCTTAGGAGTGTGAGGACAGGAAAACAATTTAAAAGCATTAGTAAATGTTTAACCATCATCAATGATCAGGCACCCTCCCCCCCATTATGTGCCTTTGAATAATCTCTTATACAGTTGAGGATGCATTATGGAGATCATTAAAGTAAAACAGAACAAACAAAATGTGGAATTTACCCAGGATTCCTCCACAGGGCTTTTGGGTTTCTCTCCAGCGCAGCCAAGCCAACGCTCTCCTCTGATGGGCCAGGAGCGACACCTGATTAGCCAATAACATGGGGGTATTTAAATAGAGAGCCCTGCCTGATTAACCAATCACATGAGGGCATTTAAATATAGAGCCCTGGCATATAAAGTCAACAAAGGTATCAAATATCCTAGCACAGAGGTATTTTGCCAGGTCAACAATAATGTGTAGGGCGGCCTATGTATAAAAGTAGGCCACTATCTGTGTGCCATTTAAATAACCATTCACATATTTATACTTATACCGCAAGTTGTATTTATATTAATGCATATTTTCTGACAATTTCATTTTTGGAAGAAAATCCGTTTGGGATCAAATCATTTGGAGTACCTCTGAGGACCCCCTAGTGGTCCTGGACCTCCTGTTGAAGTACTGTACTAGCAGAACCATAAATAAATACATCGTTAAAGGAATAAACTAGATTACCTTGATGCCTTTGGGGTCTGCGGTTTCAGCGTCCGGCTCGGGACACGACTCCAGTGACCCGTGGAGATGGTCAATGGCTTCACTGGTGACGTTCTTCACCGCCTGCAGACGGCCCTCTGTCATCCTGCCACCATAGAACCCCTGAGCCTGGGGGTCTGCTAGGAACACCAAAGTTTTAGGTCACTGCGTTTCCATGAAGGACTATGGATGAGACGGTATGGACAGGGCAGAGGAAGAGTGAGCCACCTCACCTGAGTTTGCAGGCCTGTACCCCTGCTGGAGCTGGAGGCCCAGGGAGATGTCCTGGTCCTGCTGAGGGCATGCCACTGGTGGGGCAGGGAGGAGGAGGATATATATATAGAGATATATATGTGTATATATATATGTATGTATATGTGTGTGTATATATATGTATGTATATGTGCATGTATGTGTATATATATATGTATATATATATATACACATATATGTGTGTGTGTATATATATGTATGTATGTATGTATATATATGTATGTGTATACACATATATATATATATATATACACATATATATATCTATATATATATACACACACACATATATATATATATATACACACACACACACATATATATATATATATATATATATATATATATATATATATA
>JAODUK010003479.1:0-11412 GCA_027564635.1 Typhlichthys eigenmanni
AGATAAGTTATAGGTTTGAAGGAGCGGAGAATATACAGGTGCTGCCATTTTGGGTCACTACAAAAGTCTGAGAGGGAGAGAGAGTGAAGGGGGAGGTGGCGAGGGAGAGAGAGTGAAGGGGGAGGGGGAGGGGGGAGGGGGGAGGGGGGGGAGAAAGTGTGCAAACGAGAGAGACAGAATAAGAGAGAGAGAGTGATAAGAGAGCAAGGGAGTAAGAGAGAGAGAGAGAGAGGTGGAGGAGAGGGTGATGGAGAGAGAGAGAGAGAGAGAGAGAGATGAAAATAGGGTGGGTCTGCAGGGGCAACACTGGCCCTGGAAGGATTCAGCTTGTCATTAATCCTTATATTTTACTTTGTAGTGCTGCTGACATACAGTGTGGAGTGCAGGCTTTTACTTTGTAGTGCAGCTAACATACAGTATGGAGTGCAGGCTTTTACTTTGTAGTGCAGCTAACATACAGTATGGAGTGCAGGCTTTTACTTTGTAGTGGTGCTGACATACAGTATGGAGTGCAGGCTTTTACTTTGTAGTGCATGTTGAGCTGTAATTCTTGTATGAAAGGTGCTATACAAATAAAGTGCATAATATTATTAATATATTAATATATGATTATGGCAAGAATGTAAAACATATGCATTAATGAAGTGAATTGAACATTTATCATAAAATACACTGAGATATCTCCAAATAAAATGTCAGACATAACTACAACCTTAACTATATTAATGTGTCAATAATTATGTTAATGGATTAGCATGTTATACAGTATAGGCTACACTATTACAAAATACTTTTAATAAACATGGCACCATAGGTCGTCCTACACATTGTTGAACCAGCATAAACATATTTTACGTTATTTTGGCTTCAGTAAAGTCCATTGTGGGCGGAGCTAGGATGCTAATTTGCCGGGGTGTCAATCAATGTGTTTTTTTTGGCAAACTCCCATACAGTCCCTGAGTGGGTCTTTGGCAGCCATTTTAACTCAAACACCTGCATGGATGCTTCAGTGCTAACATTATTTTTTGTCCTGTGGGTTTTCGAGTGATAACACCAATTCTGAAAGTGACTTTGTCAGAGTAGGGCCTGAGCTCAATCGTCACTTCATCTCATCAATTATATCCATCATAATCAGTGGCAGGTGTGTCTCTCCAGATGTGGCTTATTAGACGGTTGGGGCAGAAGTAACACACGAGAGAGAGAGAGAGAGAGAGAGAGAGAGAGAGAGAGAGAGAGAGAGAGAGAGAGAAGCTATGTAAGCTAATGTCTTTGTAAATGGAAAGAATTATGTGTGCATTATGTTGGTTTATTACAATACCTTCACTTTTCATACCCCCCCCCTTCCCCAACCACACATACAGCTGGTGTTTGTGTGTGTATATGTGTATACAGGTTTACACATATACACGCATGTCTGCTGTCATTGCTGTCAAATTGAAATTTGAGTAACTGTATAGAACAGTATTCTAAAATTCCAACAGTGTATTGCATCACAGAAATTCAAACGGCTGCAATGATCCCAAGCCAGCTCTTAAAATGGAAGCTGAAATCTTTAGGTAGAGTATAATATGAGCACTTAATAAAATCTTAAGAACAGGGCTGGGCATACTCAACATCCATGAAATAAATAAATAAAGGAAACCAATTATCTGAAATGAAAGGCCATTGCAAGCAACCATAACGGAAAAGCATTTCGGCATTACAAGGCTTTCTGGTGCCTGTGAAATTATACACGTTTGTGATATTCCCATTATTAAACATCTGATGGCTTCTTAGACTTTACAATGTCAGCCTTTGCCCTATTAAATACAGGTAGTTAAAATGCATAAATGTGAAACGCATTATGCGGCGATAACACCTGCATTTTTACTTATTTTGACTGTAGTCTTGTGCTTACATTTCGGTTTAGCTGGGTGCCTGCTTCTGTAGGTTTCTCAGCTCCATTGACTGCTGGAAGAAATTAGCCATCATTGGCACAGAACCTCATCAGCAAGCCATAACCCCTGTACTATATTAGCATGGTGCACACATGCATACCGAAACAGTAACACAGTTTCCTTCAAGCCTAAGTCTACCACCGTCTTCATTGACAGACATGATACATATTGTTATGACAATATTTGTTCATCTTCAGTTACGGCATAAGTGTTGTAAAAGCACAAGGCCCTTTTACACAAAGCTCGACGCAAAAATGCGAGGCGAAAAAGCTAAAAATATACGGATTGAGATATTTCTAGTGTTATTTCAAATGTTCAGACATAATTGCACAAAAGGACAGAACGAGGCTCCGTGGCGAGTTGGAGAACGTGTTCCGTACAGTTCGTGTAGCAGGTCAGCGTAGTGCCCATGCTATCATTTGTGAGTGCTACAAAATAAAGCAGGCAGGCTATCGACTTGGAAATCTCCGTCTATAATCACCTACCCTGGAGAGAAGCCCTTGTAATTAACTTCCTACATTATTGTACAGTGACGCTGCGAGTTGTCACAATACCAGACGAGGTGATGTCTCCATCTGCGGAGCGCGCAGTGAACGTTTATTTGACAAAACAATTCAAGGAAATGGAACATGTATTGTGGTACAGGCAGAGGTCAAAAGCACGGTGTCAATCAGGAACGCTACAGTACAGATAGATGTTTTACGCTAAGTCGAAAATCCTACAGCTATCAATACAACACAATAAAACGCTGACTAGTAAGTTCAGTTGCTTCTCAGACACATTCAAAAACGATTTCGAGGCTTTCCAGGCTGAGACTCTTACGGTGAACTGAAGCTCGCAAGATCAGGATGGTCTCGTAAGGCTGAGGCTATCTTCGGTCAAAGTGTAGTATTTTCTTACCTTTGTCAAAGGACATACATTTGACAAGCCCCACAAAATAAAGCAGACCTCACCCACTAAACCTTCCTGAAAACTGGCACCTCAACTCAAGTAAAAAAAAAAAAAATTAAAGAACTCAAACTTTCTCTGACCGGAGACAGGGGTGATACAAGGACAACACAAGCTTATGACAAACAAGGGAAACAGCAACTGGGAACTGGGAATGTCAGACTTCCGTGGGGGATATTGGATGCAATCTTTTTGTGGGAGGCCCGACAAAAAGAGCAGAATCAGTTTGTGTGGGTTCACAAATTTGGGATTGCAGATGAAGGGGAATACAGTGCAAATAGAAAGCTAGAACCAGGAAGATTGAGTGGAAGAATAGTGCCAGAGACACACGGCTTAACGTTGCCACGCACTCTCATAAAGGAGAGAGCACAATCATAACACAGACGTAAAAAGACACACACACACAAACTGTATATGCACATATGATATACTGTATATAGTACAATTACATGTACTACATACAGTAGCAACGCAACCATGCATTACTGTATTGTGGCTATAATAGAAACATTTACTATTTGAACGCACGATTGTTCAAGGTCGTCGATGAGCGCTCAATAATCTGGCCCCTTCTTATTAGGTCCCCATCAGCGGGTGTGTGAAATATTAAGTACTGATGGAATCAGACAGGGGAGCTTTAAACTGCTCCGAGCAGATGCTCCGTGCTTTTAAGTGATGAATAATACATTTTTTTTCCCCTGTTCGGCATCTTGCCGGCGTTAATGCGGCATGCTTAAGCGCCGCTATACAGCTAAATCCTGTGCTATTATGTGTCATAGATGCTGTGCACACACACCGGCAATAAAGATGTGTTAGCATGTATGCTATAGCAAAAACATATGTGTGCCAAAGACACACACAGACACACACAGACACACACGCGTAGCTGACATTTCTTTTTTTGTTTTTTCTTTGCAGAAATAATTTGGTTCTCTCGTGCTAGGATAACCTAGCGGTCAAAATCACCTGCTGCTCAAAGGAACATTAAACTTAATTTTAAGAGTAATGGCTCTCATCAGTCAGTGAACCTAAAGCATTATCCTTCGCCTCGCTACAGTGCATGGCCATTAATTCAGCCGCGACGATACTTTCTCATAGGCGCTGACCGTTCACAAATAATTACCACCGCTGCCCCAAAAAGAGAACTCATGGCCCTTCTAGACAAAGTTTTTCAGCCAACTGTAATTTCAGTAAACCTTGAGGACTTTAGTTATGTATTTACTTACTTTAATAATGCAATAATACCACTTTGCTTTGGCAGTGAAATATATGGCGGTACACTATTACCTGCAAATTACTCTTATATCTTTTTTAAATTATATTTAAGGTTTTGGCAGACAATATATCGCAATGAAATAACAAGGCCAATTTTACCTTTAGGGATACGTAATCTTGTATTCAGTTTATTGCTTCCTGTCATGTTTTCAGTGTTATTTAATGCTAATGCCCGACTTACACAAGCTTGATATTTGTTCTCATTGGTCATACCCCCTAAACACTTTTACGGGAACCATTTACTGTGTCATATAAGTGGATTGACTCGGGAGTTGACTGAACAACATCTCTGTGCTGTAAGCTTGCTGATGTCGTGCCATAGTCTTATTCAATTACGGCACAGCAGGCTTCTCGGAGAAGCAGAGTTCCAGCGAGCAGGCAGAGATGATGTGTTAGGGTTCACTGCAATGTTAGCTAAAGACAGTATGCCCCCGCCCCCACACCCACATACCCACCCACCCAACCCCTCTAATCCCTCGCTAACCGCCTCGATCCCCGCCTTGTCAGATCGATGGAAATTGACAGAATTAATTGATTTCTGTGGGAAAGGAAGACGCTCTCATGCAGCTATGAGCCAGGCCCACATAATCACTCACATGTGTATACAGATGTGCAGCGCTGTACGTTTCAGGGTTCAGAATTTTACCACACTAAAAATAACTTATGGATCGATCTTGCAATCAGCTAACAACTTGGACTTATTAATAACAAGCCAAACAAAATAACTACATGAGCTTACTGTCCACAAAGGTGTGGGTGGTTGTGGGAGAGGGAAAGGGGGAGGGCAGATTATTGTGTGAGCCAATGAGAGCTCTTAGGGGAGGAGTAGAGAGAAATAAATGTAAACGGTAAAACCTGATTAGTTTCTGGTGTGATGCAGGTAAACTATTCTGACAGCCGCTGTACAATGGATTTATTATAAGAACGGTACAATGTCTGGACAAAACAACTGTGACGTGCTCAAATAACTGAATGGGAGTTAGTACAGTGACTTCATCTGGAGCCGTACATTTCTACACCAGTCACAAATAGCCTCACTCTACGACGTACCTACAACTAGAGCTAGCGGGTTGTACCATTTGCTAGTGGTACACGTTATGAGCTAGATATTGTGTGCATCAATTCCGATAAGTTGCAAGTAAACACCGGGGAGATTGTCCTGAGCGGCAGGAACCCACCATGCCCACACAGGATTAGGACCCGTACACATGATGTGACATCGCCCATCACTTTTTGTATACAAATTGGTCACTTGTTTACATTTCATGCTGTGGTTGCCTACATGAAGTTCAACTTGTCATCACAACGGGATAGTCCATCATCGGGATTAGCCATCAAAACAAGCATACAGTACGTTTCTATAGGTCTATAGAGTCTACATGTATGTGTGATACACCTTTTATACACTGTAGAGAAAACAGTGCACAAACACAGACAGTATCAGACAGCTTGAGTGACATCAGATAGGAGGTGACTTGAGCCCTTGACCTCCCTGCCCCCTGTGCTATAAAATAATCCATAGGAGAGAAATGCAGACGGTTAACTGACCTGGTTCCCCACATACTGTCAGAGTCCCCTTTGCTGGTAATATTGAACACAATTAAATAGAAAAGTTAGTAGTTGAAGGCAAAGAATAGGCATTATACTTGCAATAATTTGAGTCTCAGTTTAAGACGATGCCGGAAAAGAACATTTAATTTGCCTGCTGTAATTGCATTAGGTTTCACGTGTAAAACTTGTTGATTAAAAAAAAGTAGGAATCCCACCATACTGTATATGTATACACACACACACTTTTTTCTTATTATTTTTACATAAAATATCCACATAATTTCCTAGATGAGAGAGAGCATGGCATCTACAGTACAACACATACACACATCATGCATATGTACAAAGGCATGCTTGAAAGTCACAGCAGGGTCTTTTGTTTTCATCAGTATTAATCCGAGCCATGGAAATAACTTATGCCAATGGAAGTTCGAAATTGTCCACGGTCACATGGGTCATGGAGAGGCTTAACCTATGGTGTTGTGTATGTGTAGATAAAGACACTAGTTTGTGTTGACTACAAGTAAGATAGTTAAGTTGTTATTCGTGCGCATTGATATCTTGTACGGTGAAGAGGCAACAGTAAAATGGCGTTAGCACAAATGTATTCCATGGTCCTGATTTTATTGTTTATATGGTTGTAATATAAGTTACACACATAACATATGGCAAAATAGTTCCAGAAAGTGCTTGATGGGCAATTTGAATATATGATATGTGTTTACAGATATACAACTTCATTTTTTGGCAATTAGTAGTCAATAAATGCACCAATCTACATTAAAAATAGAATTTATAGTGTACTTTTAGTATTTAGGTTAACTTCCGGGAATTATTTTGAGGCTCCACGATTCGCCATTGCTGTGAAAAAACGGGCCATTGGAGTGAACGGAGATGGCACGACTCTCTCTCTACATGGCTCTGGTAATAATGGATTTGTGGCATTCTAGTTAGCGGGAATTATCTGCTGAGCATTTTCTAAGCCCGCCTGCCCGTCACCTTTGACCCTGTGTCACATTAACAAACCATTACTTTAAGACTCGGTACAAATTGGAGCGCATACGAGAATGATGAATCCCCCTGGAAAAGTTTTTTTTTTTTTACCATGCAGTTCACATTTCCAAGCTAGCACACACGGGTAGCATTAACCGTTTTTGCACACTCAAATATTCCCAGACAAACTGGTATTCAATACACGGTTTCACATATGGCAAGGAACAACTGTCTTTTTTTTGTTGCAGTCTTACTCACATTTCAGTTGGAGGGATAGACTCCCAAAGTCTGCTCAGAACAAGGTGAGTTTAATTAACACAAATTTCATATACATACACATTTACACTCCTAAATCAGCCACTCCTCTCAACAGAACTACTGTAACAAACAGCCACAACAGGCTATGAACTACAAACTACGATACAAATCCCATCAAAAAGGAACTGACGATATATGAAATCCAAGTTTTACACTAAAGTCAACGCGGTTTCCAAAACAAAGCAAGCGACAACATCTCCTAGACTCGTCTGAGGTGAAAACCTTAAAAGGTATAATAATCAATTGTAAGCAAATAGACATTTTGTCAAATTCATTGAAGGGAAAGTTGTTTTGATTTGAGTTTGAATTTAGCAAGCGTTCTTGATAATGATTTATCATACTGTACCTTCAATTAACAGCATTTATAGGAAAACTGTCTGTGAATGCATTCCTGTTCTATAAATGTACCAGAGCCATGTAGAGAGAGTCGTGTCATAGCTGTTCACTCCAATGGACCGTTTTTTTCGCAGCAATGGCGGCTCATGGAGCCCTTAAAATAGTTCCCGGAATCAGTGCCCTATTATATTGATGACGTAAATATGTGCATTCATTGACTACTAATTACCATATTCAAATTGCCCACCAAGCACTACATTCAATGCTTTGCCTCTCCATGAACCATGTGACAGTTGATAATTTCAAACCTCCGTTTGGCGCAACTCACTCTTTCCATGGCTCTGGAATGTACCAAGGGTAGGTTGCCATGCTGCCAGACTCCAGCCACACTAGAGCAATACAGTATAGGTCTAGTAGGCCGTGTGGACCCATCTCCTACACTACATGTGTGATCCCGCGCCAGAGGCCTGTCTGCGCTGTGACAACCGAACCAGGCTTCTCACTTTAGTGAGGGGTACGGCGAGGGGTGGGTGGGGTGTGTGTGTGGAGGGACGAAAGGATGGGGCGGGGCAAAGACGACACCATTTGCCTTACCCGGGGGTTAGACTGCCTGCTTGGTATTCCGAGCAGGGTGGATCTTGCGGTGCGGCTCCCCAACTCGGCCTGCCTGCCTGGATGGCCTCTTGTTCGGCTGCCTCCCAACTAGCCGTGTCTATTAGGGGCTGATCCGAGCTAGCGGAACGGCTGCACGCTCCAGAAACCCTCGCGCCCGGTCGCACACGCCCTCGGGAGCCCACAAACACCACAAAGATGCATGTAGTGCATATGGACAGGCCGCACGCAGCGGTTTACACCGAATACACATTCATGAACGCGATAAAGATTCTGTTTTAGCAAGTAATCCCCTGTGAGTATTTAACAAAGTTAATTATGTAACTATACTGTAGGCCTATAACATCTCTACGTAGATAAACATAGTTAATTCTGTACCTACAATACAGATGACAGATCACCTATATGTAAAAAATTTTAAAATAAAAAGAAGAATAATACTTCTCTAACTACAATGTGAGTCGATGGCTACTGAAGCCATCTCTAGCTTGCTACCTAGCGGCTAGCTTGGTGGCTAGGTAAATCGATGACCTCACACCTGCTGATAAACCTCTGCTGCAGTCACTCAGTGAAACCACAACCCCACACGGCGCCAGCATTTCAAGTAGGCAATCGTTTCATTCTCCTCTGTGCGGTCCGCTCCCAAACTCCACAAAAAGTCTAACACGAAAGACTGTGGCACAGCATGGGATAAACGAGTTAGAGGGCGGAGGGGTGTGCATGGGGAGGGGGGGGGGGGGTTCTTTTTTCTGATGGCAGGGAGTATTTAAAAAGGGAGAGGTCATATTGGCGGCGCAGCCCCAGCCTTTTCCTTCCTTAATGACGCCTCAAAGTGAGAGACCCATCATCTCCGCTAATTATTGTTGATTGCATTCATTATGCCTCTTTGCCCCCCCCCCCACACGTCTTCGAGGCACCCGCGGTGGCGGCGGCTGCTGCTGAGGCCAACTGGCTGAGACCGCTGAGCTGCTCCTCGCGGGCGCTAATTGGGCGCCACTTTCAAGGGGGCCGGCGGGGGAAGACGAGGAGGAGAAGATGAGCTAGTGGAGGGACGGGGGGTGCTGCTGGATGCCCTCAACGGTGCAGGTCCAAAGAACCCAGAGGATAAGGTGTTGATGAGAGCGTTTTTCTCCACCCCCCACCCACCAAAAAAAGAAATAAAAAACACCCATCCCCCTAGAGCTGTATTTTAATCAACATGCTTTTTTTTTTTTTGAATAAGTCTCCCAGACACTTTTCATTTGTTGTTGTTGTAAGAAACAGCTCAGAGGTATTAAACCCTGCTGCGGCAAAGCGCCACATTTTTGATGATATAAAAAAAAAAAAAGGCTGATGGAAAGTAATGCTGGCTTTAATGGAGATTAAAAAGACTCTAAAAGGACATCTTCATCACTGTGGCGCTCAACATTTGGGATTCTCTACCCGCCCGCGACATACATTTATTATACCTAAACCGTTCTACAACAACATGAATTACACGACAGATACAAGTATTGGGAAATGCTAAGGGGAAGCATTTCAACTTTTTTTTTTTTTTTACTGGTTACATATCCCCAAATTAGAGAAGAGAGAGAGCAAAGATTAGAAAAGCACTCTGGGAGCAATTCTGAATCTTGCAGATCAACAGCGTATAGAGAGCCAAGCTGGCAACAGAGATACTGAAGCACAATGGTACATCACTACTATAATCCCCCACAATGCAACACAGCAGCAATGGCTCTCAAATACAGTGCCAACTCACTTAAAGGAACACACACGCACGCGCACGCACGCGCACACACACACACACACACACACACGCATACACAATGCGCCCAGTACATGCACATGTACAAACGTGTTAAAATAAATCTGTTCCCACATGAATCTGTACCCACGCTCATTCACACACACACACAAATGTGCACGTGTATACGCTGTAAAGCTACAATATTAGCAAAAGGCCTGCACATAACCTTGAAAGCTACTCGGTTTATGCACACACACACACACACACACACGACTCACATAGACCAGGGTGGATTCTCAGCCCGCTTGATGCCAGACAATCACTGTAAGAAGAAGCATCTCCTCCCTCTCTCTCCCACCTCGCAGCAAGCTGCCACTACACGGAGGAAGACACCATTCACCATCCCCCTGTTCTGTTTAGCAGCGTGTCACATTGAGTTAGCCAACATCATTGACCCCCAGCAGGCAGTTAGTGCATACCAGAGCCACAGAAAGAACAGAGTTACGCCATCTCCGTTCACTCCAATGGACCGTTATTTCTATGGCTCTGGTGCATACGCGTACCAAACCTGCTTAAACTATAAATGTATAAGGCAAAGCAGACAAACTTCTGCCTTATTTTCCTGCCCAGGTTTTGCCCATAAGCTTGCTTCTCCAGTGGAAATGCCGCCCCCCCCCTTAATGCAGCTTTTTGGGGGGGCACTGCTTTTCTCTTGGCCAGGCTGCACAGTACGATGTGTGCATCCAGTTGCTAAATATAATATTATTAATATTATAGTACGTAGGTACTGTGCTAACAATGTGAATATGTATGCAGTGGAAACGCAACAGCAGTTTCCCCTCTTTTAAAACAGTGACCTATATTCTGATCAAATACTGGATATTAAATATAAAATACATGGCCCATGACAAAATAATTCAAGAAAATTACTATATGCCATGTACTGCACTGTATGTTAATAAAGACATACTGAGTGGGGCATCACTCATGCTGAAAAACCTTTTATTAATTTGGCAGAAATTCAGTTTTCTGCACTAGAAATCCTTTTTTTGGTAGATAACTAAGAACAAATTAATCAAAAGAACTGTGTACACAATAATAGTTACATTTATTTACGTAATTCTGTAAAACCTAATTTATACGCAAACACACTCTTAACATTTCTCGAACAGGATGCATATTATGGGGACATATAAACTATTACAAAAATGTACCCATTTGCCTACAAAGATTTTCTGTTTTATTCTTCTTCTGATAACTACCTCTAAAACCACAGAAAACTGAGTTCTTCCAAAGGCTCAAAGAACGTGCCAGCTGCTGAGTATACCAAAATAATGTTCAACTGCCATTCCTGAGGCAGGCATTTCATTTGGAAGCCTGACAAGGATAACTGTCTAGCCTTCATAGTCGCAACCGTCTCTTACATACGACGCTATTCACGTTTTTCAAATGACACATCTTCTCAACGGTTTCCCAGGAAAAGGGACATTGAGCAACAAGAAAAAGAAAACTGTTTATAGCCACACACACACACACACGGTGCACTACTGTACTAGCAGTACCTCGGTGTGTCTACCCATAGCTATCGCTAGCTCGTAGCTCGGACAGTGTGCGTACAACAGCGGCGGCCCAATTTGAGGGAGATGGGTTGTGATGGTGGGACTTGTCGCCACATGGCACCTGTCAGTGGCTGTGCTGACATCTGGGACTATA
>JAODUK010003481.1:0-11411 GCA_027564635.1 Typhlichthys eigenmanni
TTTTATATATTTAGGGAAATTAAATTCAAAATTAAATTAACTTATCAAATTATTATCATGATTTATGTTAGGCCAGCTGAGAAGGCCTTGCTGGCCCTGACGGGCCACCACTGCTAGCTCATGTTGTGGGAAGGGCCCCATCACAGGCATGGAGCAAACGACTTGTGTTCAACAGTACAATAACCAAACCTTTTATGTTTATTTCAAGTATGGCAAAAGAAAGATGCCTCCAGTACTTCAATTTTTGTCCTCATGAATAGGAAGCTTTTGGTTTTTTTTGTTTTTTTCACATTTGGTCAATTACTTTGACTTTCTCTACATTAACGTTCATTAAGCATTTACCACCCCAAAAACAATTCTTAACATTTAAATTGGTAAACATAATAACATACCGCTGTGAAGCTAAATAGCTCTACCTGCTAAACAATGTGAATTTCCATCTCATCTCTCGCTTAGGACCCTTTTCAATTTAATTTCTTTCTGAACACAGAGCAAACCCTATTGAATGGTATGATTTTTATACTTGCATCTCTGTAAGTCAGTTGACTTTTTATATCTGACATGAAGCCTAAAGTGTTTATTTAGTAGCAATGTACAGTGAGTACAATTACAAGAACAAAGGATAATTTAGAATTTGAATTGGGTTCAAACGCTAACCATCTACTATTCTCAGTCATTACAGTCAGCCATGTTCAGAAGTGCTAAATAACACTAATGTTAATGTTTGTTTTCCACAAAAAAAATTTAGTGTTGACTTTCTTCTATAACACTGATTTTGTGCCACTGTATATCTCAGATTAAATGAGCAGTGTTGCATTGTAAATAATTTTGGAAAAATCAGCCATTATGTTCTGCAGGTTAAGTTATATTCTACTAGCAAAACATGCCAAACAGGTGTCTTCAGTGCCTACACATTTGATGTACTGTAGGTAATGGAAAGATCATGTTAGACAGTGGTAAACCAACTTTTGTGGAGCGTGTTGCAGTCATCAAATCTTATGTGTGATAGGCTTACATTATAAAACACCACATAATGTTTTGTTGTAGAGTTTACAATACTGGGTGAATGGAATTTACAAATAAGTTTTTAAACATTTTACCGTAGTGTTCTTTTTTGAAAAAAGTGTAGTGAGTACAGTAAATGTTTCCCTAACAATACATTTTCATATTGCTATATCCAAATAATTCAAATGAATTAGTCTTCTTACACATTTGTACTTTGAAACTGGCTGCAAATGTTTAAAATGAATGTACATGTACAATGATGTTGCCATATGTCAGATTTCATGTACAGTAATTACAATAAACTAGCAATGTGCCAACATGTTAAGCTTTGATAAGATTAATTAGAGCCATGATTGTAAACTTTAAATAAAACAGAAGAGTACAGTAGCATGCACACTGCATTTATACATAAAAAACAGGCATCTGCAAAACAATAGCTTGTCATACACAAACACAAAGTGTTGCATCTGTTTACATACTGTAGACATGGCAGGGGCGCTATAGTGGCCTCAAATGTTTCTCTTTGCAGCAAGCATTCAAACGTGCCAGCCTGAGGGAAGCAAATTAAACAAATTAAAGTGGAATGGGTCCGGTCTTATGGCCAAAGCCATCCCGTATGCAGTTGCTCAAGCTAGCCAAACCACATCTCTTAGAAACTTCCTGAATTAAACCAAGCCCTTTGGATTAAAATCAGTCTTTGGATGGCTGTCGTCCTTGATACGTGTTTCCGGGTATTTACAAAATTCCACCTACAAAAAGACATTTCAAATGCATCTCCCATATGTCCTCTCTCGTGAGGCAGGTTATAAAGCAATATAAGCACTCTGGGTTATTCCCATTTGTTTAGCACAAAATAAAAAAACATTTCCAGATGGTTCCTAGCAGAGGGCAAAGTGCGTTTCATTTTCCAAAATAAATAGCAGAAATGTCCATAGCGCAGAGAAGAATTGTAATAATTATTACACTGAGACACTTCATCAATTCTTCACAATCTTCACTTCACAATCATATTTGTAGTTTTATGTTAGCCCATAATTAAATATCTTACCAATTAATTTGCAAAAATGTGACAACTGATGGTGGCTGAAATCCTTCAGGTTGGACTGGTCTCTAGACGTCATCAAGCATGAAACCTTTAAGCAGATTTCATTTATCTCCCAACCAACCTTCCAAATATCCATAATGATTGTGATTTTTATAGTATACTGAGCTCACATCATCGAGCAAGATATAAGAAGATGCATGCATGTCCGTCTTCTTGATCTAAGAGTGAACACTATGTTTGCAATGTGACCCCGGGGGCGTCATGAATTCCTAACAATCCCACTGGCTTCAGACAGGTGATTTACTGACCGAATTCTGATTTCCTCTAACAACAACATTGAAAATCCAGAAACATCCATGTAACATACCCTTCTGTCTGCACATATAGGTCCATATGTCCAATGCTGGCTAACTGCGGCAAAATTATATATGAATAGTTTTGGATGTTTCAGTGCCTCCAGAGAGGAAAGTATGTATCAATATCAGCAACGCCAAAAATAAAATAGAAATGAAACCAATGTAACCGAAGACACTGCAAGAAGTGGAGATGAAAGTGCACGTGGCACGTGCGATGTGAATCTTACCTTGGCTGTAAACTCCAGTTTGTGTGTGTTCATCTGGCTGAGCTGGGCAAGTAGAGAAGAGCAAAGTCCACGTTTAGAGTCATTGGCAAAGATGAGCCCGTGTTACATTCCAGGTGCCGTCTGTCACGAGAGCCGCAGCGATGACGAGGAACGTGCCACGCATCCAGCTTGAGACTGACGAGTGCCTGAAGACCAGCTCTGCTTCTAGAAGGGTGGGTGTGGGGAGGGTCTGTGAACGTATGACCGCCTCTGGAACCAGCACCTCCTCCTCACCATCTCCTTCCCTGTTGACTCGCTAGTGTCTGTATTCAGGACGACAGTGGCGAAATGGGTAGATCGGGCCAACAGGTGATTGAGAAGTCACTGGTTCGAACCCTGCCTATCTTGACCAAGGTCGATATTTCCTTGAGCAAGACACCTAACCCTAACTGTTCCCGGTGGTTAGATGGCACCTTACATGGTTGACACCACCATTGGTGTATGAATGGGCATGTGAATGGGTGAATGTGAGACTATACTATACAGTGCTTTTAGTGGCCGGAACGTGGGAAAGCGTTATGTAAATGCAGTTCATATTACTCCCCATACGATAGTCCTGAATCACTGCAAGGCTTTAGTCAGGCATCTGCCAGGCATACCGGAACAGTCCATGAGGTTGGACTTGTGCGAAGCTGGTCATGAACTGGCTGCCTCTTAGCATGACCGTGACTGAGTGGAAAAATAAAGTGTTCCCCAAAAGCTCAGTTTAGCCTCAACATACCTATATAAAATACCTACATCTAAATAAATGCCTAATTAAAATAGTTTCCTCTAGTAAATATTTTGTATATAGGATGTGTGTTGTGTGTTATGTTACTGTATGTGTTGCTGGGTAACCTGGTAGTTAATTCTCCCATTCTACTGTATCTGGAACCACAATATCCACATGGCCATGGAGTGCTTTAATTGTTCCTATTCAAAATCTCAGTCAGTCTCAGTTAAATGTTGGTGGTTCAGTAGTCTCAACCTCTTCCGTTCATCAGCACTACATATATACCCTTGGAAGCTAGAGACCAACTTTACAGAAGTGAGGAATTTGATTTTAATTTGCTGTCATTGTCACTCACAAGTCTGTATACTAATTCTAACCCCTTGACTTCATCCAGAGTTTTGTTTCTCTGTGCAAGATATGTAGCTCTCAAGTAGTAGCATTCATGTGCTACTAGCCTACTATGCAGGCGATCTGTGTATTGACGGCATGATTGACAGTCCAACTCCCTGCTTGATTTCCTCATGTTGGATACGTGAGATTCTGTGAAATCCCATGTCCCTGGAATTGCCACTCTGAAATCGTTTGGGATAATCGCCAAGTGTGTGGTCCTGCAACTTGACTGAATTGACTAGTGCAGGGGTCAGCAACCTTTTTGATATGAAGTGCCCTTTTCAAAATGTCTTGTTAATCAGTGTGCCATATAATATAATGCCTAAGTTTAATTATGACATCACATCAAAATCTAATAAGGAATCTGTCATTTTGTTCCAGCTATAGGCACCATGAATAGCAACATTTCATAAAAAAATACATGTTTTCTCCCATACTCAGGATATTATAATTATATAACTGTATAAAATGCCATCCATGAAAAACATCCACATCTGAATAGAAATCAGATATACCAAAATTACACTAATTTGGTTTACAGTATATCTAGTTATAAATTTAGATAAGCATAACAATGATAATAATACAAGAACGTCATGCTTATGAAATATCTGATTTGAAATCATTAATCTTGTTCATCAGAAATAAATGTAAATATGTATATTTTTTAATCCTGTGTGGTTACAGATTACATTTCCCATTTTAGCTAAATGATTGCAATGTATTTTCTGCAACATTTTTTGCAATAGCATCAATAGCTTAATTTTCGCCGCGAGATTGTTGTTAACAACAATGCATCTGGCATGTCAGGTTACTTCTCTGCCCCATCACGCTTGGTCTCAAAATGGCATTTGACACTTGATGTTCGGCAAATAATATTTTCAAGACATAAAGTACACACAGTACGGTTCTTCTGTAACAACCCCCATTATTGTGTCCAGGAGTGCTAAAATGCCCGAACATTTACTACTTTAACTTTCTTAGCTAGCAAACCTGCCATTGCAGACATGCTACTGATCCCGCTCCGGCTCCAGCGGAGCGGTCGGCTACTACGGTACGGTAGCCAATCAGAGGCTAGTGTTTGCTGTATGCGGGTGGATCAATCTAACTAGGTTGCGCAACTGCAATGTCTGTGGAAATCATAACGTAATATAAATTTCCCATGCAGATTATAAAACATCGAACTATATTAACCGGATAAGTGTGTAGCCTACTAAAAAAAAAAAATATATATATATATATATATATAAAAAAGTATTGCCAGTGTGCCATTGGTTAAGATAACCAATGTCTATGGTTGCCTATGGTTGCCGACCCCTGGTCTAGTGTGTGCTTGTCTAGGATTAAAGTATAAGACATCTGTCAAATCTGTTGTTATGTCTGTGGTACCCAACGTTTTTAAAATTAGTTAAGATTTGAAAATCCTGTAGTGTGGGGCCAGCTTTAAATGCCCGATACTAAATCCTGCCCTTTTCCAGTTTTAATTTAGATCTTAAAACTCTGAATCTTAACAGGGTTGGGTCTTGGATTGTTGTTTCCTCCTGGGAACAAAATAATTAAGTTGTTTTTGGGGCAGGATGAAACTATACTGACTGATGCTTTAAGTGTCTACTCTTGCTTTTTTTTAAAACATATTTTAGTATCTATTTATTTATTTCTGTAATATTTTTCACAATGTTGTGTCGAACTGAATCTGGCTTGAATAACCCAAAACAGGTGAAACAGTGTGGGTCTTGGGATCTGTGGATTCCAATGCAAATATAATGCAGTACTGTATTTACTCATTTCAGTTGTTAAAATAATTTTAAACAGTAACTGTAGCCTACTTATCTAACAGATACAATACATGAAAACAATCACTCATGTTGGTAAGTTTTTCAACAAATTCCTCTGTATTAGTTTAACGTCCTTCTTTGTCATTGAGTTAAGTAGTTAATAGTTGGTTGTGCATGTCAATCAAAATACCTCTCTGTGAAATAGGCGGATCTTAATGCAGTTAGCCAGCGCTGTGTCCCAGACGTTACATAAGTAAAGGCTGGCTCTGCGAGACTAGTGGCTCAGTAAGCCATAAAGACAATCATTGATTTCCATCATAATGGATTTATAGGGACAAATGTACATTATAACATTCTTAATGCAGATACTGTGCTCTGTCTCTCACATAAACAAATAAAATAAAATAAACAAATAATCTACAAGAATATATGACAAAATAAATATCAACATTAAAAGTATTAAAATAGAATATTGATCTATTTCTAAATTAAAGCAGTGTTGTTATATCGACTTCAAAGTCCCCATCTGCCAGTAACAGAGAGACATTAGCCCCTTCTTCCTGATTCCTGTCTGTGCACCAACCCCACATGGGAACGGTTTTGGGAGGTTCTTCGTGTGCAGTTTCCCATAAAAGGATGGTCAAATCTCTCCTGTGACATATAAGGAAAACATTTGTGAGGCTACATCTGCCACACCTCTTGTTGTGGACTGTTCTGGAGTCGCCACATATATAACATCCCTAACCAAGTGTGTGTGTGTTTTTGTCATTACCTTTATCATTTATCATCACAGTCAATATCCTTGTTTGTTAGTGAGTCTAACTCACTACAGTAACAATAGCTTTTGTTCCCACTCCCCACTCTCTCCCTCACACACACACGCACGCACACACGCATGTGCACGCACACACACACACACACACACACACACAACAGGGGCAGACGGAAAGCTAGGAAGTTTGTGGTGTGTATGTGTGTACATTTTTGTAATGTTAGCTGACATGACATGACAGATATCACAGTAACACCACAGTTGCACAGCATGTGAGAAAAACACACATCTGGAACAATCTTTGTAGATTACAGATTAGCTAACTATCTGTATTTTGTTCTGCGTCTCAGATGTGCTGGGGAAATGGTACGCTAATCTTATCTATAGCACTATGATTCAAAAATAGGCATAGGTCATATAATTTAGAAGTTGTTTACAAAATGTAGTCTATTTTTAGAGAGAGCAGCAGCAAACACAATTTGTTCAAATAAAATTAAGAAATAATATTTGAATGTATTATACAAAACCATTTTAGCAAAAATACTGCAACACAGTCAAAGTTGCCTAACGTTGACCAAAGCTTAATAAGATCACAAATACTTTGAATAATAAACTTTAGGAATAGGAATATATATAATTATGTAATAATGAATATAATGTTTGCTTACAGTATACAGACAGTATGTGCACCTTTATCTACCATGTTTTCCATGACACTGAACTGAAGAAATGCAGTTTTGTTTGCTTTGCGCAGTGAACTTTTAATAAAATAATAATATAACACGTGTTATGAAATAAACATGTATGCTCCACGGCAATAAAGAAACGTACACTGAACATATTAAACAGTGCTATGTTTTTCTTTTATATATAAAACAGGAAAGTCCAGTTTTTAAAATGTATTAATCTGCTGTTTAATCAGCATCTTGATATGCCACGGTTAGGTGGATGGATCAAATGTGAAGTGCTCACTAATACAGACATAAACACACATTTGTGGACAAAATGTGAGAGTCTTACAAAAGATATTTCAACTCATGAAAATGGGGGCACATTATCAGACAGAGAGAAAAGATGGCTGTGTGTAACCTGAGTAATAATATAAGTCTGATAATGTCATCCTATGAAAACCTTTTTCATGTTTTGTGTATCACGTTTTTATGTTGCCTGCTGTGTGTCCAGAGCTATCAATCAGTTAGCTAGTTAGCTATCAGTTGTAGAGTGCTACATCTGATAGCTAATGGGATCAGACAAGCTGAGAAAGAGGAGCAATAAAAGGGGGTATAAAGGGGTTCTTAGCAAATATAAGAGAGATTTACTCAAACTATGTGGGTTGACACATGCCTGCGGTGTTTATTTACCATGTCTTCATGCAGTTACAGTTTTTGCCAGACCGTGTCTAGGACCGGTCAACATGACCAAATGTCGCTTACTGACTGATTGACTGAGCTTGTTAAAAAGCATGAGCGTTGGATCCCAATGAGTTTGGGATCCTCTGTGGAGTTTCACAGAGGAAACGTGCAAGCTATTGGCCTATGATTTTGGCTCATGTCCGCAGCCAGTTGAACTGGGCTTGCCTAGTTTTGACTTGTTTCCAATCACTAGGACCCATTTCTCAATACCTTGGTTACATTTACAAAACATTTCACACAGTGAGCACAATGGCAGTACAGGTGCATATGTATGCAGGCTAAACTGGATTATATATTTACCCCTTTTCATTTATTAATTAATTAATTTGTCACAAAATGCATTCAGTGACAACATCTCCTTCATAAATGATTTCCTTATTATAGACAAAAATCTATGCACCTAAAAAAGTACTCAATGAAAATATGTGTAAATACTGTAAAACATAGAGTAGTGAAGCATTTGGAATTATGTCTGATTAATTCCAGTAGCATATACTGCAGTGATTTCCTAACTGTAGAGAGGTGTTGTTCTTGTATCGCAAATAAACATTACAAACAAGTACATTGTTGTTGTTGTTGTTGTTGTTACTGTTGTTTAGGGAATTGTTTTATGGGTGACAACATGTACGCTTATTGGGTGACAACTTAGTGTTGTGTAAGAATAAGCTGATGTTATGAAATGTTATGGTTGTTTTAGTGCATTGTGGATGTGAAATTAATTGCTGTGCCAAGCTGAAAGTGTGAGTATAAATCATGGCCACCACAATGGAAATAATTCCCATCTTCAATGTTTTTCCTCCTCCCAAGTTGCACAAGGGAACACGTTTTACATGCATTTGATCCATTACAGTCACTTAAACACTGTTTCTGGAACGCTGAACACATTCTCAAAATTGTAATTGTGAGAAAAATTTAAAAAAGTATCTATTTCAACATAAATTAAGTATGCAGTTCTTTCAACTTACATACTAAATCCTGTCATTGAGATGCCTTTATCCACTTTTGAGCTCATCATTCTTGTACCTCTTGCACTTCCTATGATTCTACCATCTCGTCTCTCCCGTCTCCTCAGTACGTGGCTCTGTTAGTTCTGTTAACTGTATAGAATAGCCAATTTGACAAAGTTGGATTAGCTGTATCAATAATAATGTATTACAATAACATAGGGCTGGTTGGGTGATGCTATGACTGCTTCAGCACAGGCTAGTATCTGACATTTTAGTCTGGATGTGTGTTTAGGTCCATCTATGTCAAGCCAAAAGCCTTGGCTGTGATTGTTGCAGTGACAGACAACTTAGTTCTGAAGTCTAATATTTACCAGCTGATGATTATTTCAAAGATACTGTTGTTTTCTTGTCATTGTCCAACTATGAAACAGTACTCCACATACTTTAATAACCTCCAGACAAAAATATTGTCATTCACCATTGGTATTTTATGTACTGTATGGCTTGTGCAAAATACTGCAGCCAGAAATTTGATCGAATCAAAAAGGGGGGCCACATGACCACTGTTTATGCATAAATGTACTGTGGTGGCATGCAAACAGTCTGATATTGCAGGTTATGACAACATATTTCTCAATTCTTTACCTTGTGGGTAGTGCATCCTGTCACACAACAGCTTTTAGGAACGTTTCAGAAGTCTGAAATTACATTATCTTAGCTTAACGCAATGCAAAGTCAATAAAGCGTTGACAATTGTTTCCACCCCAGTGGGCCTGGTTTTCAGACTATGACGCGTTGCGCTCTGTCTCTATAGTCTGACAACTATTTTGTTATTTTATTAGCATTTATACTGTATATGGATATGTGTTTAATTATCCAAACTCAACTCCAAATACATGCATCTCAAATAGAAAATATGACTGTAAACAATGACCAGCAGACAGTAGAGTCTTGGCCAGGACATCCGGAATCCTGGAAATATCCCAAAAATATTAGACCTGCCCCGAGAGTCTTCCAAGATTGACACAAAGCATGTCACAAACATAATACTTAATTAAGGAAATGTGTAAATGTGGAAAAGAGGCATTTGTCTACTTTAAACTGTACCAGCACATCATGCACAAATTCACAATTGAAGTGAACATTAGTTGTATATTGTGCTCTTTCTTTTCATCACAGCAAATTTTACATTCAACTCTCCAGTCTGATTGATCCAGTCAGTCACTACAGTAAATTCAGTGGGGGGCCAACTTTAATTGATGCCATAATTACTGGGTGACTGTGCATTTCATTTACCTGTTCTCTTCATTCCAGTCTGTGCAAGATCCTTTTCCATTTAAGTGACTCCAAATGTGCCTCTAAAATAAATCAAGTTAAAGTGAGACAAAGTCCTGTAAATAACTTCCATACTGATTTGAGTATAGGATCTGCTATAGGACTATAGGATCTGCTATAGAATAAAAAACAACAGATGGCTGATGTTTAAAAATGTTCTGTATAATGGTGTGTTTAAAACAAAACACGTACATGTCAAGTTAGTGACATATGGACAGCATGTGGGGTAGTGGAAGTGTCGTCTTTTGTTGTGGTCCCCTTCGGCCGAGAGAAGCCAATAGGCCACGAAATAACACAAGGCAAATGCATAAAAACAGAGTCGCATCAAGAAATATCTTGCAAACAAAGTTGTCAATTATGGAAAGTTATCAAGTTATGTTTTTTTTTGTCTTATCTTGAGGTTTATGCTGTTTATTTGGACAACCTTTTTTTATTTTCTTTCTCAGCTAAATTAGGGTTTAAGGATATTTGCCTTTGTTTCATATCCTGTGCTAAACGTTATGGTGGGTGCCTAATGGGAAGGCATTTCTTACGGTCCCTTTACACTGTACAGGAACAATGGGAAATATATGCAAGAAGTGTACTGTATAGGCTACTGTACATTATATACAGATTTTGCCATTCTATCATAGCCTTTTATGTGTAGACACTAGAATTGGAAAATCTCAACATCGACATTTTGTTGAAACTTTGCTATGATAAACTCAAGAGGTACCGCATACATGAAAGATTTCTGCTAGGAACATTGTTTCATAGATCTTTGCTTAGTTCTGCTTTTCTGGTTTTGTTGTCTGTCACAGCTCAAAGCATGACCAAAAGTGAGGGCAACCCATATGCAAAACGCATTATCCAAACAGATGTGTTGTGTGGCATATGGACCTTCCACAAGATGGAACATATACTGTAGATGATTTAAATAAGGTATTATACCACAAAAATGTAATACATGAATTTCCATAAGTGTCATAACATTTAAAACATCTTTATTGCAAGGGCTTATCCTTCATATTACAGTATAATATCACTATGAAACCACACTGAAGTATGGAAGTTGTAATGCTCGGTAAGTCTTACACTTGGAATTCAAAATAAAAAGTGTAATACCTTGGAAACAACCGTTCATACAGAAGTTTATATACACTGTATGTAGTGCTGACCCTTGAGGTCAAACTAGCAGTTGTGATGGGATCCTAGTGAGACAGTCATGGTGGGACCATACACTGTAATATACTCTTGCCAAAGGCAGGACATATTGATTCAAATATCCTGGTTTTAAAATACACACAATGAAACACCAAGTTTTGTATTGAGTTAAAGCACAACATCCATCCATCCATCCATCTTCTCCCGCTTATCCGGAGTCGGGTCGCGGGGGCAGCAGCTTCAGTAAGGGACC
>JAODUK010003482.1:0-19779 GCA_027564635.1 Typhlichthys eigenmanni
CCACACACACATAATATACCACACACACACACACACACATAATATACCACACACACACACATAAGATAACACACACACACATAATATACCACACACACACATAATATACCACACACACACACACACACACACACACACACACACACACATAATATAACACACACACACACATAAGATAACACACACACACACACATAAGATAACCCACACACACATAATATACCACACACACACACGCACACACACGCACACACATACAAGATAACACATACATACTGTAACACACATACACACACAAGATAGCACACTCACACATAAGATAACCGCCACACACGTAATATACCACACACACACACACGGTAACTCCCACACCCCCACCATTGCCCTGGTGCCCCCCTGCAGGGCAGTGAGGAACCTGAAGTGGCTGGCCGAGGCCACGTACACGGGCGAGGCCCTGGAGTACTCCATGAATAACATGATCAACCGCATGACCTTGGACAACCGCGTGGTGCTGGTGCTGACGGACGGACGCTCGGACACCAGCAGGGACAAGATGCCGCTCAACAAGCTCTGTGGCCACAACATGCGGGTGAGCTCCCACGTGTCTCTGTGCGGCACGGCGGCCATCTTGCTAACGCCTCCCCTGTGGCCGTGCGCAGGATTATAGGAATACCGAGGTCCAAAAACTGATTTAGCAAGGGAGTGCAGGGGTATAACCTGATATGCCAGAGGAAATGTTGTCACAAGTCCATCTGGGGAGTCGCACATTGAAACTGCTTGTGAATGGCTGTACTTTCAAAAAAATACTTGGCAGTTGATTGGATGAACCATCTGGTTGTTTTCGCTGTCAGCACCATGGTCGGCACACGCCCGTATAGCTATAAACACGAGGCTGATTGGAAAACCAGGCCCGGCTAGCTATAAACACAACGCTGATTGGAAAACCAGGCCCGACTAGCTATAAACACAACGCTGATTGGAAAATTCAGTTGCTACGCGGACACATTCAAAATGATTCCCAGGCTTTCCAGACTGATTCTCACGGCAAAATTAAACTGAAGCTTGCAAGATCAGGGTGATCTCGCGAGGCTACATCTAACCCCTACCTTTGGGTAAGTTGTGCCATTAGACAAACTTTTTTAGTTTGATCATTGTTCTAAAACCATAATAATTACATAACTTGTTTTAATGTCCATAGGTGCACAACAACCTGAGGTATCATCTTCCAGGAACTGTTATAATAATAATAATTGATTATAATCATTTCCACCATCCACCATTCCTGTGAAAAGAAAACTAAACGTACCATTGGTGTAAACGGAGTTGACGTGACTTTCTCTTGACTCTGGTCCTTGGCTCTGGTCCTTGGTCGCGCGGCAGCCATCTTGCTCAGCATGCGTACACGAGAACGACAAGCGAGGGAGATAAGAGCGACCTGCTGCCATTCATTGTCAATGAAAGTTGGTTATTCCTGGCGACATGTGACAAGTAGCAAGCCAACTAGGGTTAGAGAGAATTTATATTATATGCTATCGGATATTAGTATACTATAGTTGTTCGGCACAACAGAGCCCTGTACAGCTACATAACTCACACATACGCATCTGTAGTGTACCGGAGGCAGCCAGCGGTGTCAAGCAACCGTAGCATCTATAGCATGCTAATTAGCTACGCTAGGCTAGGTTATATGGTGGCTCTTCTCTTTGTGCTCCTACACAGTCCCTCAAAAATCTCTGACCTGTTTTCCAGGTGGGAGGCTTGGGAGTGATGGACTGGGCGGGCCGGTCGCCCAACCAGGAACAGCTGGAAGGCGTTATTTGTGCGAGCGACCCGAAGCCCGGCTTCTCCTTTGTCCTGAACAACTTTGCTGAGCTGCTGGATGACACGTTCCTGCAGAACCTCACCAACAACATCTGTCAAGGTACCACAACCACTCCCGCACTGAACACAGTATACAGTACAGTATAAATACACTCATGGAAATCGCAGTTTACAGTATATAACATCTTTATTCGTATTTTTATTGTTGTAATCAAATGATCAATTATGGACCTAATGGACCTAAACTGTTTTTCTAATTTTTAACTCCAGACAAGAAGTGTCCTACCTACAAATGTCCCAGTAAGTAAATTCTTATACCTTCTACCTTTCTGCCATGTTTCTGTTTGTGTAGTTATACACAACTGTTATTACCAATATTTTAGTTTTATTAAAGGCATGTATAGTAACACTATGTTACTCAAAATTATACTATCTATTCCAACACTACTCAAGATAACAACAGTGACCTAATAAACACCAAGCACAATTGAATGCCAACCATCTTATTAACAATAATAACACTATATGCAATACTGTTAATAGAAATAACGCTACTCCAACATCGACAATCAGACCGCGTAAAAGCCTTTTGTGACCCCTTAAATGCTCCCCAAGCCCCACATTGACAACCTGCTGATGTAGTAGAGGATGATTAGGTCCTGGAACTGATCCAGTGTTTCTTCTGTTTGTGTGTGCGTGCGTGTGCGTGTGTGCGTGGGTGCGTGCCACAGTCACATTCACCGAGGACACGGATATCATGCTGATGATGGACAGCTCGGCCAGCGTGGGCCAGAAGAACTTCGACACCAGCAAGGCGTTCGTGCAGAAGCTGGCCAAGCGCTTCCTGGGCGCGGAGCGTAACGGTCAGGCGGCGGTGCGCGTGTCCGTGGCCCAGTACAGCCGCATGGCCCGCATGGAGCAGGAGCCCACCACCAACCTCACCCTGCTGTGGCACCACGTGGACGAGGCCGCCTTCCAGAACGACGGCACCGACGTGACGGAGTCCATGAGCTTCGCCCTGCAGCACTTCCAGGGGGGCGGCGCCGGGGGCGGGCGCGGCGACGGCAGCGACGCGGGCAGCCGCCGCAAGAAGCTGGTGCTGTTCTCCGACGGGCGCTCGCAGGGCGTCACCGAGGCTGTGCTGGACAAGCGCGTGCGGCAGGTGGCCGAGGCCGGCGTGGAGCTGTTGGTGGTCGCCGTGGGGACCCAGGTGAGCGAGGCCAACCTGGTGACGCTGGTGAGCCGCGGGCGGCGGGACGACGTGGCCTACGCCCAGCGGCACCTGTTCCGCGTGCCGGACTACGCCTCCCTGCTGCACGGCGTCTTCGACCAGACCGTCGCACGCAGGGTCTCCCTGCCCTAAGAGGAGTGGACCACCGCGTGCACAGAACGGACCCACACGCTTTAGATGGTTTACTTCCATTATGAATAGTCTGTCTCACTCATTTACCGTACACTGTGCTAAAGAGGTTTTTTATCATTTGTTTTCATAAAGAAATGTGTCGGAAAACGACAGACGATTGTGTGTCGGGAAGGCCTCTGGGTTCTGTCAAGTTAAGGTGTGGTCTTGGAGAAAACACTCCTAATTGAGAGCCGTTTCCACAAGTCAGCCCGATACAACCCACGTTGTGTATTGGGTTGACTTCTGCCAAGCCGTGTAATACCTTCTCCTACAGCCCTTCTCCTGGTCTTCACCTGCCATCAAAGCTCAGTTGACTTAATGGGCAAGTGTATTGATTGAGAACAGATGTCAGGTTTTCTTTTCTTTCTAGACCCAGGCCTCCCTCGCTGTGAGGGATTGTTTTAAGGTACTGAGTGATGTGGACCCGATTAATGTTACTCTTAGATCACCGACAAAATCTAATAAAAAAAGAAAAAACAGGAAATGACATCAAACTAGTTTATAGGTTGAAGCCATCAACAATTTACTTGGAACCAAGTAACAACCAACAGCTGGACTCAGTGTGTGTGCGTGTGTGTGTGTGCACGCAAGAGCCCACCCCCCCCAACCCCTGTCTGCATATGTGTGTGGGGAAGGGGGTGCATGTGTGAGGTGATATTTTACAGATTGCCCACACTCAATTGTTCAGGGTCAACTGTTCTAAGGAAAAAAGAAAAGCTGTAATTTGTTGTGCACCAGAATATCCTCAAACACACGTGTGCGTAAAGACAGCTTCATACCAGGACAAAAGCATCCATCTTGGAAAATAGTCTAGCCTAATATGGAAATGAATCTTAAGGGAGCCTCAATATGAGCCCCTCATACACACACACACACACACAGAGTTCAGCGGCTATAGTTTCCACACCAAGTTAGTGTTGCTATTTGAAGGTGACACAAAGTCACTCACTGTACTGTTGTCATTATCTGTGGTGCTAAAAGTCCCAGTGTATCTGCCTCTACCAATGTTGTTTAAGAAGATCATTTACCCGAGGAACCCATTCCTTAGTGTTGTAAGAGCTCCTTCAATAAAGGTTGCTACACCCAAATATACGTGCTCATTATTGTCCATCCATACACACAGAAATGTCTATAAGCTTACAGACATACTGAAAATACCTGCATGTACATGTATCTTTATATATGAGGCTCTCTCTAATTCTTACTGTAAATCTAACCACCAATATTTTACCCCTCTCTATCCTTTTTATTAATTAGTGATGTAGTCTTATTATTTATGTAAACTGCAGTTTAGTTAACAAGCATTGAAATGCCCAGTGGATTATGTTAGCTGTTAGCATTGAATGGGAAAATATTATTTTCTACATTTGAAATTAAAGCATTATCACAAAAAAAACTATTCCTGCATTATGACCTTAAATGGGTTCTGATCAATGTATTGTATAGATAAGTGGAAATGCACACAAATAAATCAAACTTATTTAACATGTCCATAGGCTGTAAAAGTATGTCAGGCGATTGCCAGAGTTGGGAAGTAACTGAATACATGTTATCAGTTTCTTGTAACTCATTAAGAAAAAAACAGCAACTAATCCATTACAGTTTCCAGATAAAATAGTGTAATCAGATTACAGGTATAAAAAATAAAAACAATTTAATGATTACTTCCAGGGCAACTTTCAAATTTAAACAGGAAGTTTGCAGAAGAATAACACATAAAACAGTCAGCTGTTCTCTTATTAATCTTTTATTAACGTCAATCAATACTTGAAATAAAATCCTATACTACTTTAATCTGATCCCCTGATCAACATAAACGGTCACGAAAATAGAAAGATTTGGTGTGTCAACACAGTTAATTGCTTTGGATGGCATTTCAAAGAACAATGTTTAGACGTGAAGTAATCTAAAAGTAATGGGAAGTAATCAGATTATGTTACAAAATGTAGGTAATCCAAAAATGATGTTACTGATTAGAATTTTAGTCTGGTAACTGGTAACTGTAATGGATTACATTTAAATAGTAACCTACCCAACCCTGGCGATTGCACTATAGAATTAGAGCAGGGAAGGCAATATTTTTCACTGGTGGAAATTGACCTATTGAAACTCAGAGAGAGAGCATCATGGGCCTATTGGGCACTCTTTTTAAACAACATGGTTAAAAGAAGCTCTAGATAGCTAACTGTTAACTTGACATTAAGGCTATGCATATTTATTTTCCATGCAACACCATTTTCATAATCTAACTGAATCTAACAATTCACTTTCAAAGAGCTTGTCAAGTATTTTTATTTTATATACATTTCTTTAAATGTTTGATGTATCAGATGGATAGAATGTCTAAACGGGCCAGTTGTGGACCACTGGTTGTCTTCTCAACTGTCCTGTTTGTGATTGGGTATGTTACCAACTGCAGCAGGAATTGCAGCATAAGGTTACCTACTGTCTGTATGGCAGGCTGCTTATTGCAAACATACAGCCCTGTTAAGATACTTGATATTATATCAGTATTATTCAAGCACAAATAATCTCTCTCTCTCTCTCTCTCTCTCTCTCACTCACTCACACACACACACACACACATTGTTCTCTTTATCAGTCTGGAAACCCAGACGACTTGGACACATGCTTTGTATTACTATAAACCTCTCGCTGAGTTCCTCAGAAAGATCTCGCTTTGGCTTTCATTGTTTTTAATTAATGGCTTTCTGCTTTCTTCTATTTTGACCAATAGTGTGTGTGTGTGTGTGCATGATCGCTCTGTAACATGGCTGCACCTCCTGAGTAAAGCTTACTTTGGAACATTTAGCGCCCAATGCTCTTACAGTAATGCAGCTCAGTGTATTTGTGTTCTAGTGAAAGTGAGTCCCTTGAGCTATGTGTGCGTGCGTGCGTGCGTGCGTGCGTGCGTGCGTGCGTGCGTGCGTGCGTGTGTGAGTGAGTGAATGTTCCTCTGAAATTTGTCTTGGCTTCTCTGTTGCTTTTCTGAGACTCAATGTCCTCCCCCGTCTGTTTCCTTTTCACCATATTGTCTGAAGCTACAGCGAGAGGGGACAGGGCTTGACAAAGGACCCTAATGCCTGGCCACTATGTCTGGACCACAGCTCGCCCGTGCAGTCCAGGTGAAATGCACTGGCAGTGACATGATAGGCGCCACACAAGGGCTAGTGCGTTCATACACGTTGGTGCGCATTCATTCGCAGGACATGCGCTCTTTGCTGTACGTCTGCGACTGCATGGAGCACATCTGGTGAAAATATGCAAAAGCATAAGTGGATAGGGGTGGAGAAAATTAGGCGTTTATCTGTGGTTTACAAACATATCCTTTTTGGTTTGGTCTTTGAGACGGTTTGAAATGCCACGGATAAACCTCTGAAGCCTCTGTGCATTATGAAACATCTGGAAGCCCTTGATGATCATCCAAATGGTTAAACACACAGAGAGATATGCGGATTGCAAATAGGTCTAAGAACAGCCAATTCACTGTATGTTGGGAATACAGCATATCATTTGGAAATAAAGTTTAGAATTACAGCAGATGTTGGAGACCATTCATGAGTCCATGAGTCCGCATCTTAAACACTAACCTATTTACTGTGTAAGATGTCCTTGAGTGTTGAGAAAGGCATCCAAAATAAAATGTATTATTATTAAAAATGTATTATTATAGCCCTGGGTCAAAACTTGTAATTATCATTACAAAATAAAAAGTTTTTTTTTTTTTTTCTTTTTCTGGGTTTATGGTTCACTTTTATTATGTAAGGTAATTCATACTGATATTCTATAGAAATGCCTGATGAGATGAAATATTCATTAAGTGATTGTTATGTCTTGGTGTAGAAATGAAGATCCATGATTCTTCAGAAATTACATTTATTTCCTTCCAACAAAAGGTTCACATTTGTCCAAAGTCAATGTTGCAATGATGCTGTTTCTTTGGAAAGCAATTATTTTTATGTGATATTGCTCCATGACCTCAACTGTTTGCCAATGTTTATGGATTTTTGATTTAGGACCTCATGCACTGGTAAATTAAAAGAGAGGTGTGTAGTTCTAACCTATAATTCCTTGGTACATCGCTTTGCTGGGATATATTACAGATATCCCCTAGGAGGACTTCTTAATATTATTGTTGTATTCCTTCCATTTTCCTTATTTTGGATCGATGGGTTATTTAATATTATAACAAAGTTTGCATGCTTAAAAAGAAAACATAACATTAACCTGCATAATGCCTTGTGTGATGTTGTAACGGTCTGAGCCGCGCCGCCGATGGGCTGCTCACCCCCTCCCACCGTTACCTGCGTGCTCCCGCCCTCGATTTCCAAACGTGCACTTCCCCAGCGCTCCTTGTCTCACGGGTGTTTGTACTGATTGTGCATTGTTTGCACCTGGCGGTTTTGCTTTGGTATTTAGGATAGGACAGATAGGATTTCTGTTTGTTTCCTTGTCGGTTATTGTGTGTTTGCGAGCTGTCTTCATTAAATACCTATTATTTACGCCAAACCCTGCGCCTGGTTCCTGCCTTGCCCGCTCCCCCTTACAGATACCGATGTTTACATGTGTTTACTGATTAAACCGCATGTGAAGCATGGATTTGATTTCGCTTTACATGTGGTTTAGTCAGTAGTCTGAATTCTCCTTAAAAGTGCACTTGGCAGCAGATCCGAATGAGGCAGAAATCTGCCCCAGTAGATTATACTTTCCTTACAGAGAAAGGATGTGTGTGTGAATGCCTAAAGGAATCACAGACACTACTCATGTTATTATTTCTGAAATGCCTATATCAATATCCCATGCAGATTATGAAAATAAGATTTGATGTTTACACGGATGTTGCTGAAATTCAGAGAGGAGGGCTTGGGTCAGTTGTCTCTATTATTGATGTCCGATTAAAAAATGTTTGAGACATGGCTTTAGAGACTTTTAATAACAAAACTTTCCTAAAATAATTTCACTTAAAATAATTAGTTACTATTAAAGTTGTTCTGATTGGACATGACTCTTCCTGCACATTCAGACTTGAGACGTGTATTATCTGTCTTGATAGACATCCAACCCACATACCTGGATATCGTCTCATTGATTGGAAAAATGTGTGTGAGCGTGTGCGTGTGTGTAGGCAACAGTATATATTTGAGGTAGATTAAGTCTACTTCCCATGTTTTCTGTGGATTCATTGGCTAGATGTTGCTGTTGTTGGAGAGTTTCGTTATTTGGGCTTCTGGAACTGATTATGCAGAAATCCCCCCAGACACTGAAACACTCTTTGGTCCATGTGAATGGGAAAGAGGAAAAATTGAGTGTGTGCATGAGAGAAAAGTCTGTAAAAGAGAGAGAGAGAGAGAGAGGGGAGTCTGGTGTTCTCTTATTTAGGAGAGAGGCGGAGGTCATTCCTGTTCAGTGACTCACACTTTTAAGACAGAGGCCAGAACCAGAACCCCTCTCAACAGCTCCCCCTACTACCACCACCAGCCTCCTCACCCCCGCGCGCACATGGGCGCGATGACCCCCCCCCCACTCCATTCCATCTCTTTCTTCTATCTTCTCTTTTTAAGGAAAAACCCTTGCCTTGCCAAGACGCAGAGAGGAGGCTCGGTTAAACCGTGATTTATCTGGTCAGCAGCTGGCTTGGCATCTTCTTTACTCACCCACTTTTAATTCCCCCCCCCCCCCCCCACCCTCATCCGGGGCTTGTCGTTCGGTTGCCGAGGCGTCTAGATGATCCTCGGGCTTGAGGAGCGCTCAACAGACCAGATACTTTCTAATGGAAGCGCAAACTCCTACAAATTGTAAAGTACAGATTGGGCGTGTTAAATCATGTTATTCGGCTATTTTTTACTTTATTTTCTTTTTTTAGTTTTAGTTTAGTTTTTAGTTTGTTTTGTCTACTATGTCGACAGTGCCCCTCCCGCTCATTATGATGTTTAACCCCTTCTCATTTCCTTGCTAAGACGATTTTCAAGAATAGAAGGGAGCAGACTGCAAATGTTTTCTCTTTCGTTCAGTCCTTTTCTGATATGTCCTGGTCTGGAAGTATTTACTGACAAACAGAATCTATCACAATCAGGCAACTTGATCAGAGACGGAGACACGTGTGAGTCGTGTTGCAGCAGCTGCAACAGAGAAATCACAATGTGAACACAGCTGACATGAAATATACGGTACATCTAGGCTACGTTGTATGGATATGCGAATCGTTATTTAACAGGGACCTCCCACCACGACTATACAGTCCAACAGTACATACACACACTTATATTCATGCGCACGTGTGGTAAGCAGGAAAAGCATATTTTGCTGTTGTTTACACCCAGTATAAACTCACGTAAATTGCAAACACACGCTATAAGCTTTACTATAACAGAGGTCACAGTTCGGTATGCGACTCTGTGTGGGGTGGAATATTGTATATCTCAGCATATTCACTATATGCCAAATTAGACTCCAAACAGTTTATTCTCAGGATCATTAAGGCCAGATGTGGCTGCGCGGGTCTGTTTTAATTAATATCTAATGCTACCTGTCATATCTGCTGCTAAACGGACACCACCACGATTGTGTGATTGAATGTGCTCTATGTGTGTGTGGGGAGTTGGGGCGACTCCCCACTTCGTATTGGAATCCCACTGAACCGCGATTTTTATTGCGTGTGCACGCCGCCACGCGCACGCACACGTTCCAGTGGACCCACGGCGCCTCCAAGCGGACACGGTTGGCCACTGGGTTGCCCGTTAAGGAGGTGGGATCACAGTTCGATTCTAGGCTGCACGGCACTGGAGAGCAAGCGAGCAGCTCTTCTGCGGGAAAGCACTCGCTCACCCAGGACTTTAATTCCACTTTCTCCTCCGTTTCCCTCTTTCCTTTTATTACTTTGGCCTCCAAGGAAATGAGGGACTGATCCACGGGGGGTTCTATTAGTTGTTGTGAGACACCAGAAGCTGCTTGAAAGAGTTGGGGTAAGTTGGGCTTTTGCGCACGGCTGAGATCTAACGCTTCTCCTCTCCCTCACTTGCGAGCTATTTGACCGAACAGGCAAATGATGCTCACAGCGCGTTTCAAGAACGTGCAGCACTCAAACTAATCGGATTGCTATGATATAATCCACAAAGCGTTGACTTTAGACAAATATTCAATGACCAGGTGTGTTTTATGAATAGTGATTTTCTTTTGGCTCGTTTAAGCACTATTTTCAGAAATGTGAAGCGTTCCAAACAACTTAAATATGCCTAGGCATTTTATGTAGGAATGGTTGATGAAAATACCTCACACGTCCTTAAACTGTTTTATTAGTGGGGCTGCCCGCTAGAGGGAGACAAAGTTAAGCATGTTATTGGTGTCTTGTCTCATAGGTATAGGCTACTGTCTAATATTGTATAGCCTGTCTGCTAGCGCTTTTCTTGTATTAAAGACATTAAGAATGTTAATATAAAATAGTTGTAAGAGTAATAAAAGAGGGTCCAGTTACAGGTTTTGGATTATAGAGAGGCAGTCTTTTGTCACAACATAGGCGTTGTGAAATGTTTAACCTTATGGTTTACAACAGAAAGTTCAGCCATACATCTGCAGGTATAGCGTTTGGCCAAACGAAAATAAGCTCAAGCTTTTCCCAGCGCAATACATATAGCCTAAAGTATAGTATATGTTGTTCATCCAAAGTTAGACCTCAGGTAATCAGATCATGTAATGGGCCTACATGCTTTACAAACCTATTCACACAATTTTGGCCTATAATTGTAGATCAAAATGGGTAATGTAGTTCATATCCTTTCTAGCTTCATTAGTAATGTGCTGATTTTGACTAGACATGGCATCGGTCTGATACTGACTTAAATAGCTTGATGGATCTGTACTCGTTATCAGCCAATACCCAAAGTGCCGGCATATGTATCGGTATCGGGACTGAAAAAACTGGATCGTTCCATCCCTAATTTTGACTAATTGTTAGGTCTTCAAAATGTACAAATGTATACTGTTACCAGGGAATGAGCCAAAATGTCATGCCATATTTATGACAGTTATACACAGACTGTAGTTGGCTAATGTGATTCTCCTGGGAGATATGAAGGGCAATTGCTGCCTTCAAGTGCTATTGGAATTGTGGTAAATATTAGTATCTGATTTAATAGTTACACATGAACAACAACTCAAGTCAGGTCCTAATTCCAATAGGGAAATTAAGAGATCATTCTTATACCCGAAATTTTACCAGAGTTTCTGAGTTGACTTTCAACTTTTCGCCATGGCTGAGAAGATATCATCTTGATTACACATCTAGACCTTGCGACTGAGTACAACGCAAATATGTCTTTGAATGTATCTGTATTTGTTACAGCTTTGTCTGACACAATATGGCTTGCTTTTAATTAAAATGTTTTCATTTTAATTCAGGGACACTTCGTAAATGAAACCTTGATCTAAAACATACATGGGAAATAAAATAGAAATACATTGTGGCATGTGCATTATGTAATTACACAGAGAATGAACCTTCACCAGTTCTTTTTTCGTTGTAACAACAATACGCTTGAACGTGACGTACTGGCAGTTCCATCTGACGAGGGAAAAAGCATATTACACATGTAGATGTATAACACGCCAAATGTTTTCATTATATCAGATTTAAATGAATATGATACATTTCTGTCTTACCCCTGCAAATATTTCTTTACAAATATCATGATTTAATATACAAATTCTGCCTTTTGTCATTGATGCACTGAAGCTACTACAATTGGACTTGAATTTACCCACGCCTTTTGGAAATGTACAATACATACACCTGCTATTAACAAAGACAAGACATATGTTTTTTTGTAATTGCAGTTCCTTTTGTTGTTAGAACATCTCTGTCTGTCTCTCTCTATCTCCTTCTCTCTCTCTCTCTATCTCTCTCAGAAAGATAAGATTTAACAGATGCTAGTGTTTACTCAGCATATTCAGGTAATTCATTTGTAGCTAGCTTGATAGATTGATAAATATCTTGGTAAGTGGACTATACCTGTTATACATACATATATATATATACATATAAGTATACAATTCCACTGACCCGGCTGATTGTCATGTGTTCATCATACAGGAGCAACATGCCAGCGAAACAGATCATCGCGCTGTGCCTGTTCTTTGGAGCGCTCACACACGGCCAACTCCCAGAATGCAACCGTGAGTGCAACACCGCTGGTATATCTCACTATATGGGGCATATCCCTCAGTGTCGTCCTCATGGTTCCTGATTGATGTTGGCATGCCGAATGCCAAGAGGAGTTAACATGTGGGAGGGTATCTGTATATGTTGCCCTCCAAGGAAGACGTAGGCAGAACACTCCAATGCACATTGGCGTGCATTTTTCCATGCGGCACAACAGGCCTAATCTCAATCGATTCAGTTTAATTTCGCAGTGAGAATCAGTCTGGAAAGCCTCGGAATCATTTTGAATGTGTCTGAGTAGCAACTGAACTTTCCAATCAGCGTCGTGTTTATAGCTATACGGGCGTGGTTTAAGTGTGCTGACCATGGTGCCGACAGCAAAAAGGACCAGATGATTTATTTAATCAACTACCAAGTATATTTTATTTATAAGTACAGCCATTCACAAACAGTTTCAATGTACGGCTCCCCAGATGGACTTGTGACAACATTTCCTCTGGCATGTCATGTTACAACAGGCCAGTAGCACAACAGCATTCATGATGCTAAGGTTGTATGTAAATGTGGCTGGAGATCATGCTGGCCTGAATGCTCTCTCTGAAGACAGCCATGCAGTTGGCACTGGCTTCCTGCGAGGTGGGGACTTATATTCACGCATCATCTTGGGCAGTGATTCCCAACCTTGGTCCTGGCAACCCACTGTACTGCATGCTTTAGATGTCTCCCTGCTCCAACACACTTGATTCAAATGGACGATTGTTGATGGAGACTTGGAGACAAGGCTAGACAAGTGTTCCCCCCCTCTCCCTTTCTGCTTGTCCTCAGGGCAGCAGGCAACATTATTTATCTCCAGGGCGTACTGCACTAGCCTGTTGTAACCAGACCTAAAATTCACTTAGTGGATGGGGTCTGGACGTTCTCCATTGGGAAGCGTTGCTGCCTCCTACTGAGCGTAGACCTCTGGTTCATTTAGAAACTGTTAGACAGCCTTTAACCATTCAGCGTTGCTACAACTGTTTGAATCGCTTCATCTAGCGCTGCCAACATTTATAAACATATGCTTGACTAACAACGTCGTCTGACTTAGCCACGCCTACGAACGCTGATTGGTCACTGCCAACCAGCGCGGCGTGCAAACACTACTGCACAGGGAACAGGGTTTCCAGACTATAGTCTCGGCTAAAATTGAGCTGAGAGCAATAGTCGTGCGGAGCCGGTCTAGTCCTGCACATCTACCTGAGTTTGACTAAGAGCATTGGGAACTAGTGTCCCTCCTCCAGCCTTTTATACCTTCTGGGCTGCCGTAGCGACATTTCGTCTTCTGAGGTCTTTACAGAAGGACATAGCCCATAGTGAGATACTGTAGCTTCCGCATGTTGTCTGTGAACTGGGTTACATTTGTAACCTCAGGTTTCACATTGTCTCATAACATTTTTATTATTCGCGAAACAACATTTTTTTCTGTGGATTTTATTTTATGTTTTTGTGATTGTAACATTCACATCTAACGGCAAATGCAATAATTCAAATAACTTAAAATAATCATAAGATGCTAAATGCATTTCTGTACAATAAAATATATTTAAAGAAACATGGACTCATAAACATCAATCGATCTAGTGTGTGCACTATAAGCTTACGTGATTAATGCCTGGTATTTAGCATGGCTGCTTGTGTTCCAGAAAAGCATGAGTGTCCTATAGAAGTGTACTTCACCATCGACACATCTGAAACCATCGCTCTCCACGCATCTCCACCGGGGGCCTTGGTGGACAGCATCAAGGTTGAACTCTTGTTCAGTTTCTATTGTCAGCGTTTAGCACGTTTGTACTGTAGCATCATTATTATTATTATTATTATTATTATTATTATTATTACCTAGTAATGTGTCAAACATTTATATTGTGTATTTGTACTGTATGTACAGTAAGGCAAGGCAAGGGTATATAGCACAGTTCACTCAATAGCAATTCAATGTGCCGAGTACTCTACTGTACTGTATGTACTCTGCATGAGCACATGAGCAAAAATGCGTTTAACAGTTTTACATGCTGCCTGCCAGGTAATGTTAAGCGTTAACGTGTGTGTGTGTGTGTACGTCTGTGTGTGTGTGTGTTTGTGTGCTGTGCAGCTGTTCACAGAGATGTTTGCACAGCGTTTAGAAGATTCTGAGATCAAAGATCTGGTTAATGTCCGGTGGACTATGGGTGGACTACACTTCTCCCAGACACAGAAGGTGTTCAGCAGCATTGGACCCAAGACAGCTTTTATACAGGTGGGCTTTACCATGCATCTGAGCCTTTTCCGTCCATTAGCACTACGTTATATAAGCAACACTGACGCAGTTAGCCAGCGCTGTGTCCCAAGCAAGCGGGAACCTCCGGTGCTGAGAAATGAATACAACACAGAAGTGCCAAACCCTGCAGTTCATTGAATGGCCGCGTGAGGCTGGCTGCAAAAGGGAGTCAATCACCAGTAACTACAATGTTAAAATGTCTGATTTTACAGCAAAAATAAACATGTCTACTAGCCTGGTGTAACCAGACCATATTCACTTTGTGAATAGGTACCCTAACTAACTAACACACCCTGACTGGGCAGACACTAATGTGATCAGTGTTTTCAGACTGTAATCTCAGCTAAATAAATGAATCTGAGAACATAGTCGGGTGGAGCCAGGCTACATACAGCCTGGTTCAAAAAACGGTTTGGTCTCTCTCTCTATATATATATATATATATATATATATATATATATATATAGTCTCCATGTTCATGCCGACTGTACGGGGGGTGAATTTTTAAATAACTCATCAGTTAAAAATATATTAGCCATGCATTTATCCCATTATAATGATGAGGGGGCATAGGGGGGGCGTTTACAGGTGGAGTGAGGTACTGCAATGATTGCAACCTGCCAGAGCCAGCACAGTGCAGTGTTCAAATACGTTCTTGAGAAAAGCTATGGGTGACGTCACGGCGGGTTTGTCCATTTATATATACAGTCTATAGTCCCAGATGTTATGTAGATAAAGGGTGGCTCTGCGAAACATATAGAGGCACACACACAGCAACATTAGCAGCATCACAAACAAATGAAGCTAGCTGCTACTAGCTAAATCTGTAACATATGTAGGCATAGGGTACAATGCTTTTGCTTGCCAATATGAACAACAACTGTTGAAAGTACTAATAAGTAACATAGGCAGTTGTGGATATGGTAATGGCTTAAAAATATATAATTCTTCGGGACATTTGTTTTTTAGGACAGTGTGTTTAGTTTGTTAAAGTGGTTCTATATGACTTTCTGCCACTAGATGTCATACTACTACAGCACCAGCATCTCAGAACAAAACAAATGCTTTGTGGGCCACACATACGTTCACTAACATACACGTGCGGACGACCCGGCTATGTCAATATAGTGCCTAAGTCACTTCCGCATTATGGGACCAAAATAGAAATACAAAATAGTTGTTTGCTGCTACAGCCTATTTAATAATTTTTGTTTAAAATATCATATACAGCATATTTAATTCACACTGAATGTCACTACAGTACTGTATGTCGTACGCATGCCTAACCACTACCTGCTCCCTGCCATACATGTAATTGCACTCATTGTAAATCCCTTTGGATACATGTTAAATGACCATAATTGTAGCCATTAATGTATAATACTTACAGTACAACTAATTGTAGTGTTGGTATTTTCCAGGGGCTCAAGAAAATCAAGTACCTGGGTAAGGGCACATACATCGACTGTGCCCTCACCAACATGACCCATGAAATGGTGCACTCCCGGACGTCAAACCCCAAAGCCCTGCGATTCGCGGTCGTCATCACCGACGGTCACGTGACGGGAAGACCCTGCGGAGGCATCAAGGTGGCAGCGGAGAAGGCGCGCGACGAGGGCATCAGAATGTTTGTGGTGGCCGCCACCAACAACCTGGACGAAACCGGCCTGGGGGAGATTGCCAACTCTCCGGCTACGGTGTACAGGAGGGACTTCATGGTGGTGGACCTGCAGGCGGACAGGCCGAAAATTCAGGAGGAAACCATCGACCGCATCATTAAGTCCATGGTGAGTGAACAACGCCTTCAACCCAGTGCTTCTGAAACCCCCTTAAACAAAAGAAGGGGTTATTTGTGTACATATTGTATTGGAGATAGTAAAAATATATTGTAAACATAATAAAACACAACAAAAAATGTGTAAAAGTGTATTTCAATTGGCAATCTATATGATCTCATTCCACCCTGCCACGAAATCCTCCCACATAGCCTCTTGGGGGATTGGGGGAGGGGCGATAAGGGGTTCTTTACCCCCAGTTTGACAACCACTGCTTTGTAAAAAAAAACAATAATACATGCAAACACAATGTACTGCTGCACAATATCTTCTCAAGCAGTGTATTCCTTCTGCGTTCACAGGTCCACATGGCGTACGTGGAGGTGAGACACAGAAACATTCCACATCAGGTTTGCTTATAACAATGTTGCGCAATGACTTTACTGATGCAAACGCGTCTCTTCCTCCTGTCGAACAGTGTTATAAGGTGTCTTGCCAGGAGACCCCAGGGCCCCCTGGTCCACTAGGCCACCGGGGACAAAAAGTGAGTTTTGCACACACTCACACATGCATGTTCATACAAAACAAATATGACTCGCATGCACGCACGCTAGGGGCGTAGGAATTACGATGTTACGTTGCGCGATACTGTACCAATTCTCTAAAACACTATCGATGAAATTTTTTAAAAATTATTATTATTATTATATATATCTTGCTCAAGTTATTTATAAAATGGACCATGTACAAAATACATTAACCTCTAAAGAGTTGAAAGATGATTTACACGATAGCATTGCTATGACAGTTTTCCACAAATTAGATATCGCAATATATTGCCTTGCTTACAGTATCGCAATATATCAAATTCTGGCCCCTATATCGTGATATATATCGTATTGCCAGACTTTTTCCAATACACAGTCCTAGCGCACACACACACACAATCACACATATGCATAAGCCCATATACTGTATATTGAAAAAATGATACATTCATCATTACAATTGCATTTTATTACATGACAGCTTTCAATTGTTCCTTCTAGGGAGCTAAAGGAGACAATGGAGACCCAGGCCTAAAAGGAGAAAGGGGTCGCCCGGGAGACCCCGGTATTGAGGGTCCCATTGGTCAGCCTGGTGTCAAAGTACGTTCTGCAACGTGTCAATCATTCTCTTGAGAATTTGAGAATGTGTTAGTGATGCCATATTTATATCATAGTAGAGCATAATAACTAATTATTGTCTTTCATTTGGTCTTCTACATAGGGAGAACTAGGCCTCAAAGGCGAGAAGGTGAGGACATCTGTTGGTTTGGGATTAATACCTGTGTACAAACAGAAACCCAATCATGTGAATGCCAGGGTATCGTAATTGATTGTGTACATCTGATAACATTGTACATACATTTTCATTTGATGTTTTCCCTCACAGGGTGAGCTGGGATCAGAAGGGAAGAAGGTAAACACTCCATTGTTTATTTATTTAGTTGTTAATTCATTCATTCATTCATTCAGTGTGGTCAACCGTAATTAGTTACCACTCTGGCATGTGATTGGTTTATGTCCACTAACCAATCACCTCTCTCTCTCGTTAGGGTGTGGCTGGCCTCGGAGGACGCAATGGAACAGATGGTCAGAAGGTGAGACAGGGGGGAGATCAGGTTATGGACGCCCACCACTGGGGTCTCAGATCAAAATCTTTTTTTATCGATAAAACACACCCATACTCTAACACAAGTACGAACACATGCATTATATAACTTAGTATAACTCTCTATACACCTCTCTCTCTCTCTCTCTCTCTCTCTCTGTCTGTGAAAGGGTAAAATTGGACGTATCGGCGCTCCAGGTTGCAAAGGAGACCCAGGTGACAGGGTATGTGACCTTCAACATGTCAGTTGGACGAAGCACAACTAGTGCATTAGTGTACGATATGTAATGTATGTGTGTGTGTGTGTGTGTGTGTGTTCCAGGGTCCCGATGGCTACCCTGGAGATGTAGGAGAAAGTGGTCTCCCTGGCACTGAAGGAGACAAGGTACCAAGGACACACCCCACATAAAATGCTATATTAGCCAATGAGCATGTATTTTAACCCTTTGTGTGTGTGTGTGCGTGTTGTCTTGTCTCTAGGGAGATTCCGGTCGATCGGGCAGGTCAGGTCCACAGGGCCCGTCAGGAGACGCTGGACCAAAGGTAAACCAGGAAGTCCCGCCCTCCAAGATTTGTTCCTGACCAACAGGAACGTCTGAGCCTGATCCAAAGTGTTAGCGGAGGGGGGGGTTAACGTCTCATGTGTTCCTTCCTCAGGGAGAGAGGGGAGGTTCCGGCTTGCCTGGCTCTCCTGGACTGAAGGGAAGCAAAGTATGACACACTTTTCACGCCAGGAGAAGCTAAGTGAGCACAGGTGACACCGATGACATTTACTCATCTGTGTGTTGTTCTCCCCAGGGAACCCCTGGAGTAGCAGGAGCACGAGGTGAACAGGTGAGAGCATCATTACATTACATGGACTGCATTTACACACATGCAGCACTTTACGAGCTGTACAGGACTGGCTCACATTCACCCAATTACACACACATTCACACACCGATGGTGATGTCAGCCATGCAAGGCGCCATCCGACCACCGGGAGCAGTATAGGGTTGTGTGTCTTGCTCAGGGACACTTCTACATTTCACTCTATTCTCATTGTCACCGCGTTTAACAGCGTATAGCTGTTGTGTGTCGTTCTCGTTCTGGTTTGATGATGTGTGTGTGTGTGTGTGTGTGTGTGTGTGTTTGTGTGTCCTAGGGGAGGAGAGGAGACTTTGGCCCGAAGGGCACCGTGGGAAAGGACGGGTCTAAAGGCGACAAGGTATGTTGGAGCCATATCCCTTTAGTGAGCGATATCCGCTTAGTGAGCCATATCCCCTTAGTAAGCTTCTGAGCGTTGTTATCGCCCAACCAACCACTGAGGAGCAGATTCACCGCAAATATCCCATTTTATGATATTTTAGGTGTAATAAAGTCAAAAAAAGCTTGTTTTTAAAACTGTATTAAATACAATTTTAGAAATATATTATAATCACCTTCCAGTGGAGCCAGAGGCAGACGTGAACACTGTTATTATGTATTACGCTTAAGTTTAAGTATTGTAGTCAATATAGAATCAGCCTCACTGTCAAACATCTGGCTGTATACAGTTGTATAATTACACAGCAGACACAGTTGTGTCATTACACCCTAGTAGACACAGTTGTATAATTACACAGCAGACACAGCTGTGTCATTACACTCTAGTAGACACAGTTGTATAATTACACAGCAGACACAGCTGTGTCATTAC
>JAODUK010003482.1:19879-34190 GCA_027564635.1 Typhlichthys eigenmanni
ACCCTAGTAGACACAGTTGTATCATTACACCCTAGTAGACACAGTTGTGTCATTACACCCTAGTATCACAGTTGTGTCATTACACCCTAGTAGACACAGTTGTATCATTACACCCTAGTAGACACAGTTGTGTCATTACACCCTAGTATCACAGTTGTGTGATTACACCCTAGTATCACAGTTGTGTCATTACACCCTAGTATCAAAGTTGTATCATTACACAGCAGACACAGTTGTGGTTTGGTGTTTCAGGGTGAAATGGGCCCAGAGGGCCTGAGAGGACTTCCAGGTGAAATTGGAAACAAAGGAACAAAGGTGAGCTAACCATAAACGCCCTATACTCACAAATGGAAGTACTGTATGAGACAAGAACAATGCTGTAGATGCAGGTAGATTTTTTAAGAATGTTCCCTCAGAGGTGCAATCTTGGTCTGTAAGAGGCCAGATGTACACAACTGTACTTTAACTGGTAAAATTTGATAAGGTTTTAACGTTATCAGGCAGTAAAGGGTACAAATGTCTAGGGGTACCTTACCTTTGTACAATTGTAAGTACATGTCTGTACATCTATTTCTGAGTGTGTGAAAGTTAGAGCCATGCTCAAACACTGTCTATCTGTCTTTGTCATCTACAGGGTGACAACGGTCTGCCGGGACCCAGAGGACCCTCGGGCTCGCCAGGAGAGCCTGGAAGAAACGTAGGTCAAATGTCACATTGCTAAGATAGTTTTGTGAAAGTGGCGTACACCTTAGAATGTCGTGGAGTGCAGACACAATCAATACGATGTCTAATCTGGAAGTGATCTCATATCTGGATGTGTGGCCAATTAAAACACCAATTACATCACCTTGCAGTGTTACCATAGTAACCACTGATTGTGTCATAGGGAACTCGCGGTGACCCCGGTGATGCTGGCCCAAGAGGAGAGCCTGGTTTGCTAGGTCCTAAGGTGTGTGTGTGTGCATGTGTGTGTGTATATGTGTGTGTGTGTGTATATGTGTGTGTGTGTGTGTGTGTGTGTGTGTGTGTGCGAGCGTGTGTGTGTGTGTGCGCGCGTGCGTGTGCGTGTGTGTGTGTGTGTGTGCGTGTATGCGCACTCATTGATGTCCTGGGATTTCTCTGTTGTTGTTACATTAACCCGTTTACTTCATCCTGATTCAGGGTGACCCAGGAAGGCCCGGCTTCAGCTATCCCGGCCCGAGGGGGCCATCGGTAAATAAACAAATAAAAATGTATATATTACACACTCACCTTCCTTTGCTAGCATGACGCGCTAATTAGCTAGCTCTGTGAACTGATTGGCAAACTAGCTAGCTCGGTGAACTGCCTGGCTAATTAGCTAGCTCTGTGAACTGATTGGCAAACTAGCTAGCTAGCTCTGTAAACTGACTAGCTAATTAGTTATCTCTGTGAACTGACTGGCTAACTAGCTAGCTCAGTGAACTGCTTGGCTAATTAGCTAGCTCTGTGAACTGACTGGCTAACTATCTAGCTAGCTATTTAAACTGACTAGCTAATTAATTAGCTCTGTGAACTGACTGGCTAACTAGCTAGCTAGCTCTGTGAACTGACTGGCTAACTATCTAGCTAGCTATTTAAACTGACTAGCTAATTATTTAGCTCTGTGAACTGACTGGCTAACTAGCTAGCTAGCTAAGTGAACTGACTAGCTAATTAGTTAGCTCTGTGAACTAACTGGCTAACTTGGCGTCACCTGTTCTGTTCTGTAGGGCGACCGAGGAGAGAAGGGCAACCGAGGGCCCAGGGGCAGCAGGGGAGACTGCGGGCATAAGGGAGACCCCGGGAAAAAAGGAATCCCAGGAGAAGCAGTTAGTAAAAACAACTAAATAACATTGTCAGCTAACCTTGCAGGGAGTCTGAACTGGAGGTTTTAGTTCTGTTCCGCTTTGTGCAACAGGGAGAAGGTGGGCCGCAGGGCGAACCTGGACCTAGGGGACCCAGAGGGGTTGCAGGACGTGACGTAAGCAACTCGCGCACACTGGAATGTGTAGATATAGGCGCACGTAGACACCCCTAAATGCAATGGCATGTAGCCTAATCACTAAACCCGAATCATTCCGCCCTTTTTTCACTCACACACGCACACACAAACATACATTATGTCTTTACTGACAAAGTGCAAACGAGTCAATAAATCATAAAAACACACAGTCGTCATGGATTCTCGGCACCCAAGAAGTGGTTCATGTTATATCATGTACAGTAACTAGCATCATAGCTAGCTGTAGCGTCACATGTAACATTTAGCATAACATATAGCAGAAAATAATAACAGAAACCTTGAACACTAGAGAGACAAATATATAACTAGATTCACTTGGTTTCATTCATCTGGTTTATACAAGCCCAGTTAACCTCTTCATATATTTATTTATATTCAAGCTAGCCACTGAACTGGACACGTGATAACACGACAGGATATGACATCATTATTGTTCTTCTTTCCTCCACAGGGAGATCCCGGGCCTGAGGGAGACCCCGGCCTCACTGTAAGACTCCCTCTATTAACCTGACTTTGATTCATAACAAGACACTAAGGAGGAGCGGAGCTGTGAAAGTGACCGTTTGTTTTCCTCCGCAGGAGTGTGACGTCATGAACTACATCAGGGAGACCTGTGGTTGCTGTGGTGCGTTGGCTCATGACATCATAGACATGTCACCTGAACGTTTTCAGCCTCACAGTCTGCGGTTTCTTACCTTGTGTGTGTGCGTGTGTGTCCCAGACTGTGAGAAACGCTGCGGAGCCCTGGACATCGTGTTTGTGATTGACAGCTCAGAGTCGGTGGGCCTGACTAACTTCACGCTGGAGAAGAACTTTGTCATCAACACCATCAACCGACTAGGCTCCATGGCCAAAGACCCCAACTCAGAGACGGGTATGTGCTGCACACACACGCTTACGTATGTTGAGCGGCCTCTGGTCTGTTTCTCATAATCACGTGTGAATCTACAGTAAGGCCGCGTAAAGCCCAACTGTCAGCGCTATGAAGCATTTTTGGAAGCGCAGCTTTTCTTTCATCTGAGACGCTTTGGTTGCTATGAAACAGAATCTCCGTGGGAATTCATATGTTGCAAATAAATTCTAGTTTGTGTTATCAACAAATTATTTCATTTGTAATATTCTGCACATTGTTGTCCGTGTTAGTATTGTTGTGGTAGTCCGGGGATATCATCTGACTATCAATTTATCCTTTGTTGCTGTCGTTGTGTGCAAGATGTAGGATGTGACGGTTGCTCGTAGTATTTGTCCTGCCCCTTCACCGCTGCGATTGGACGGTTGGGGAAACAGTGACAGTGACAGTGATGATGTTTCACCTAAAGTTGAACATTTTCCAACATGAAAAAATGCCCGGCGTTCGGCATGGAAAAAACGCTCAGCGCCCGGCGTTTGGCGTGGAAAAAAACTATCAGCGCCACACCACGCTCCTGGTGTTTTTAGAAGCCTGGAAAAGCGCTCCCATTGGAATCAATTGAAAAATAACACTGGCGTGAGAAAAAAAAAATGCAGTACAAGAACTGTAATAAATTAAGTAGGGAACAAAAATCTAAATTTCCACCAGAGGGTGTTTATCCAACAATATAATGTATCACTCTAGATCAGGGGTGGGGAATCCTGGTCCTGGAGGGCCATTGCCCTGCATGTTAAAGATGTCTCCCTGCTCCAACACACCTGAAACAAATGAATAGCTCCTTATCAGGCGTCTAACAGCTGATTCATTTGAGTCAGGTGTGTTGGAGCAGGGAGAGATAGATACTACATAGATACTGTAGATTAGATCCATGAATTAACCTGTACCACAATTGCATCCAACAACTGCTGTTGTTGTATTTGATCACATTAGGTTAGAGCCACATTGCTCTTTATGATTAGTGTTATTTACATATCTTATTTACATTCCTTGCTTTCCGGTCACTCAAAGCACTGTACAGGACTGACATTCACCCATTCACACACCGATGGTGATGTCAGGCATGCAAGGCGCCATCCGATCACCGGGAGCAGTATAGGGTTGTGTGTCTTGCACAGGGACACAACATTTCACTCTATTCTCATTGTCACCGCATTTAACAGCATGTAGCTGTTATGTGTCGTCCTTTGTCTGTTCTGATGATCAACCCAAAATGATTTGACGTTATGAAACAGTATCAGATGATCATCCTTCTTTTGTGTATTTGCTCATTCTCAAGGAACAAGAGTCGGTGTTGTCCAGTACAGCCACAGCGGAACCTTCCAGTCCATCAGCCTCAACGATCCGAAGATCGACTCTCTCTCTGCTTTCAAGGTTTGCACTGTACCAACTGGCGTATAACATACATGCACCAACAATAACATCAAGCAGTGCACCAACGCACTTTTTCATTCTTTTACATTCACCAAACCCACCAATACAATAAAGCACACGTGTGCACGTGGGGGCATACACACACACACACGCACACGCGCACACACACACGCACACACACACACCTATACAGCAGTTACAATGAGTTCGGTTAGAAGCGACTTCAAAAGCCCACACAGGGAGGAAAGAATTAGCAAGATGCTCCATAAATGGACAACTAAATATGAACACTAAAAGTTAAATAACAAATGTGAACCCAAGAAACCTGAGTCAGGTATGTGAGCCACAAGCACAAAAAGCACTAACACAAGACAATATAAAATATTTGTCTTTGTAAGACCAGAGCATTGCAAGACCAGAGCTGGATTTCAAACATAATTTTCATATATTTAGTAATGTAGCCTATCCTAGCGTAGCATAACATAGCGTAGCTTAAAATAGCCTAGCATAGCCTAGTGTAGCCTGACAGCGTAGCCTAGCATAGCATAGCCTAGCATAGCGTAGCCATACGGGACTCAAGCGGCATCTCTCCAACTGACTGTAGGATGCCGTGAAGCGCCTGGAGTGGATCGCCGGGGGAACGTGGACGCCCTCCGCCCTGAAGTACGCCTACGACCACCTGATCAGGGACAGCCGCAGGGCCAAGGCCAATGTGACGGTGGTGGTCATCACCGACGGACGCTTCGACCCCAGAGACGACGACACGCTGCTCACCTACCTTTGCAGGTAACCTGCAACCGCCCCCCCCATTCCCCACTGTATTTGTATGATTTATAACAATTCAGTTTTTTTTTTTCACTGTTTGCGCTAGAGTGAGAGCTATCTGTAGTAGTTCTGGTGGCTAGACGGTCACTGCTGTGTTTTTATTCCTTTATTTATGTGTGTGTGTCATATAAGCTACTGGGTGCCTCTATCTGTCTATCTAACACCAATCTATCTATATACTACATCTGTCACCTGTGTGTGTGTGCGTGCGCACGGCAGTGATCCCAGCGTAGACGTGAGTGCCATCGGCATCGGGGACATGTTCGACCAGATAGAGGAGAACGAGAGCTTGAAGAGCATCGCCTGCCAGCGGGACAACCGGGTGCTGGGCATGAGACGCTTCGCCGACCTCGTGGCTGAGGAGTTCATCGACAAGATTGAGGCCGTGCTCTGCCCTGGTGCGCACGCACACACACACACACACACACACGCGCACACACTCACAAATGCACACGCACGCACACAAAATGCGCACAAATACAGATATCCACGCACGCACAAACACACTGTCAGTCACAAATATACAGTCACATACTCACAAATATACACACACACACTCACTTGCAAATATATATACACACACACACACGCGCATACACACACATGCACACACACACACACACGCACACACACACACACACACACACACACACACACACACACACAGCCGTCCCTGAGGTTTGTCCCTTGAACTAACATGCCTGTTTGCCTTCCAGATCCCATCGTCGTTTGTCCTGATCTCCCGTGTAAATCAGGTAAGCTGCCCGGAGGTGAGTTACCCTCCCTGCCGTGTTGTCTGGGTGAACGTGCGTGGTCCGCATGCCGGTTGTGGTTGTTGGCATTACCAAACGTCACATTGCGTGCGTTGCCGAGTCAAAGTGCTTCTTCCCGCTCACTGCGACACTGTCGTGGGGTTTCCTTCGGCCATTTTAGTTTCGGCCATTTTCTGGATGTTTTGATGCGGCGAGTTTGTGGGACCCCGCCCACTGTTCTTCCACCCGCTTCTTACAGGAGGGGGCATTGCTGCCGAGCTGACCCCTCCCCCGTGGAAGCCACTGGCCGAGGAAGGGAGCCCCTCATCGGTCCCCACATCTTGGGAGGGCGTCGCGTCCCTGGTGAACGGTCTCAGTGAGCAGAAGTATGGGGTTGGCGTGGCGACCATGGCCTACACAGCCCAGAGGGCCAAACTCGCCCGGGGCGGAGACAGGCAGCAGTGGACCCAGCTCTTCATCGAGTCCTTCAAGCACGTCTATGGAGACATCATGGGCGACCCGGAGAAAGCCCTAGGGCTATGCTAACAATGCTAACGGGCTGATATTCTAACAATGCTACCCCGTTTGCACAGCGTCTGTAACAACACAGATAGGTGTTTGATTATTACGTCTGGCAGGGTGTATGCTGCACCCAGCCAGGTGTAATCAGGCGAAGTCAACTCAAACACCCGTGTGGGTTTTGCTGTCCCCTTTTGAAGTTATTTTCCGCCGGACAAAACTGAGATATTAGCAAAAGTGAGCACTTTTTAAAGCATAGTAGGTAGGCTATACATATTATAGCCCACATACACATATAACATGCCTGGGCTTATATTATATGTGTTGCTATATCGTGGGCCAAAGCTAAAACCCAGAATATGTGAAGTTTTCTCATCTCGTAGATTATTTCAGAAGAAAACCATAACTCTGGAAGACCCATTTTAGTTCAAAGAAAACATCACTTGGCACTCCAAAAAACACATTTGCAAATTTTTATTTTTAAGACTATATTTACATAGCCATTAGGTTATATTGCTTTGCCATTGATAGTAAATGTTGTTTTTTGTTTTTTTTAAAGAAACATTTGACGTAGTGACGTCGGATATTTATAAAAGAAAAGTTATGGTCAGTTAGCTTTGTTTGTCTTTTGAACAAATGTGATACATATTCCCCAGGGCGGACAGCTTTCCATTTTAGATTTAAAAAATATGAATGTATCCATCCATTCATCCATCTAAAGAGTCTTTCAATGCTCTGTGTGCTGTATGCTGGTACAATGTCCACTGTGAACCACCGCTGATTCATTCCGATGATATTGTTTTGCTGTTTTGCACATATCCATGGTTACAGGCACATACTTTGCTGCCTGCGTTCTGTGAATGACTCATTTTTGGTCTGACCATAGTGAATGTTCATAATGAATGGGAAAACTGTAATGCTATTAGAGATGTGGTTTTCACATGTACTTTATGAGACACGACCCCCCCCATCCCCCATCCTCCTACCTTCCCTCCAATAAATGCTTCATAGTTTATATGTGCGTACAGAAGTGGGGTTGTCACCTAATAACAATGTTTTTAATAACAGAAAGATCTATCATGAAAATGTTGATGTTCATATTTGAACAGCCTTGTTAACATATGTGAAACGTGTGCATATTTTATATAACTACATTTTAAATAGTCTTGCAGCTGATTTGGGGGTCCTGATTCATACAAAATATAGTACAGCCATGACCTGCGCATGTGTTTTGCATGTAGCTTGTCTTAGAGAGTATACTGTAAAACAAGGGATGATATGTGTCATGCTACATTGTGTGACTGCAACTTGCTGATGTAAAATATAGTATATAGTTATTAAGTGTATGGAAAGAAATGTTGCTTGTGTTTGGAAATACAATATGTTAATCTCAAGCAAATTATTTAGTGTAAGCAAACTGACATGGCTTTAATCTGATGAGACGTTGTGTATTATCCAATAAATATGTTGTCACTGCTTAAGGTACACTATTAGGTTTGTGTCTGGAATTACCATTGTGGTTGATACCAGTGGAAGTTGCAGTGTTGTATGTACCCGAATGCTAATTGGCTCTCCTTACTCTCTACTCCTCCGTCTACAGCCCCCCATTACATGTTCTCTACCCCCCCCCCCCCCCCACTTCTGTGCATTGAATTGTTTCCCACAGTATTAGCGACACTATTAACACTGGCTCAAGGGGTGTGCCTTTAAGACAAAGACCATGAACACATATATAATGGAACTGCCTTGTTTGTGTAATACTGTGCTTGTTTGTGTAATACTGTGCTTGTTTGTGTATCACTATGCTGTAACGTGTATGCTAATATAATGTGAATGCATGTCTCTGTGTGTGTGTGTGTGTGTGTGTGTGTGTGTGTGTGTGTGTGCGTGCGTGCCTGTGGTTTTGGCTGTGTTGTTCTCAGAGCCTGCAGTCGCCAGCTGTGTTCAGAGACCGGTGGACATCGTGTTCCTCCTGGACGGCTCTGAGAGGATGGGCCTGGAGAGCCACCGGCGGGCCAAGGAGTTCATCGAGAACGCGGCCCGCCGCCTCACTCTGGCCAAGGGCCCCACGGACGACAGGAACGCCCGCATCGGCCTGGTGCAGTACGGCAGCCAGACGGAGCAGAAGGTCGAGTTCGCGCTCACGCACAACCTGACGGTCATCTCCGACTCGCTGGCGAACACGATGTACATGGACTCCTCGTCCTCGCTGGGCAGCGGCATCATCTATGCTGTCAACCAGCTGGTGAAGTCACAGGTACATAAAGTGCATGCATGCATGCGAGCGCCGCACACGCCAGATGTTTTTGTACGAGCGGACGAGAAGTGTGCCATCTAGTGGGGGGAGAAAACCATGTTTATCTTTACAAGATTAAAATCATAAAGACTTATGTCTTCTACAGGAGCATACCATCACTTCACAATCTAGCTGGTGGCTTGTAGCTTGGCTTCAGGCTTAAAACTCTAGCGCTCTAATGGCAAACAGCTACAACGTGCATCGCACGGTGAAAGTTCATCCTAGACCGTGCTAAATGATTATGCCTGTGTGGCGTGTGCTTCCCTTACAGCAGGGCAACCGCTTGTCTCGTCGCAACGCCGAGCTATCGTTTGTCTTCATCACAGACGGCATCACCTCCAGAGAGAACCTGGAAGAGGGCGTGTCCGCCATGAGGCGGGCAGAGGGCGTTCCCACGGTGATCGCCATGGGAACCGACACGGACCAGGAAGTGCTGCAAAAGGTGGCGCTGGGGGATGCGTCCGCCATCTTCAGGGGCGACGACTACGCCATGCTGAGCAAGCCCTCGTTCTTTGAGCGCTTCGTCCGCTGGATCTGCTAGTGAGGGGCTGCCGGAGGTACCCACCATAGAGTTAGAATGCATAGAATGAAAAGATGGACCATCTTGCTCCGTGTGTGTCTGTAGTGGCACCAGCGATGGTGCTAGGGTTTCTATTTTACAGTATGTAGGGTGCTGACTACAACAGCAATGCTTTTGTTAAGAACGCCGTCAATACATTTCATTTAGAACCGGCAGAGACCTGCTCCCTGTCCGACCATGAAATGTTAATTTTCTATTCATTTTAAGTCTATGCTCAGCTCTTCGAACGAAAGACACTCGCAGGTAGGGGAGGGGTGTATTGATACTGAATGTGTAGGGCTCAAAGTGTCGGTGTTTGTGTTTGTTTGTTTTGATTTATAAATCAAAGGGAAGTATTTTGTCTCTTTCACTGAGTGTTTGCATTAAAGGTGCTAATGTAGAAAACAGAACAAAGCCATCTTTACTGATTCTGAACACATTTGTTCAAGTAATAGCTTACAGTATTGCTGTACTAGACCAGACAATCATTTTGACATGTTTTCTTAAGACAAATTACACACAAACCAAAGATTCACCACCCAACACACACAGTTGCATGTGCGCACATGCAGACACACACACACACACACACAAATTAACATGGTCACACACAATCCGCACACTCACAACACACACACAGAACACACACAGCACACAAATAAAAACAAAGATGTATACATTAATTTGAATAAACCTTAATGTGGTGACCCTAAGGATGTTTTCTGTGTGTTTCCTGATGTATCAAATATTAAAAAATATATAAATATGCATTGGAATTACGTAAAACATTCTCAAGCTCTATTAAATGCGGTATCTTCACTTTTCTAAAATAATAAATAAAAATGTTTTGCCTAAATCACCACCTCATGATGTTAGCCACGTCTGGTAATATCATCTACATCCTCAGTTGAACAGATCATGTGATTCTACCCCTGTAGTATGTCTGTAGCGTCTAACCTATGTCAATTGTGTCACTTACAGTAGGCTGTATAATTTTGTGTTTTCTGAAAAACCTGAACAAATAACCTAGGCCATTATTTTAGGAAGGTGACAATATTATTGTTTACACTACAGTAACATAACATAGCTCTTCATTATAGATATATCATATTTAATAAAAGATTTAAAGGTAGTATCACCTGACGTGCCACTAATAGCTGTCTGTGTGTGCACACTGAACATTTTTCTACACAGCCCATGCTCTGAAAATGAGAACACAAACGTTGTGCAGAGCGCACCACACAACACTATCCCTAGCATGTCCAGTGTCTGCATCTGAAGGAGCGCCCGATGACATTGAAGGGAGAGGTGTTTTTGTTTTGATCTAGTTCAATCAACATTCTTTCACAACATCCCTGACCCCACCTTTATGAAACGAAAACATCGCTAATCACCATGTACATTTTTACACAGAATATTTAATAACCAGTCACTACATAAACAAACAAGGAAATAGATTAAGAACGTGTAATTACTAGAAAACCAAACTGGAAAGTGTGGCTAAATCAGTCTCACCCATGGGTCTCATCCTCTTCAGAGACTAGTCTAGACATATTGAAAGCTCAAAACGTACAAAACCTGGTGGCTGCTGCTATCCCCACACATTCTCAAAAGAAGAATAGTACAGTAAAACGTTCCATTGTACTAATGGACCGTTTTACTGCTATACTGCACATTGCTAATTTACTATGAACCGCAACAATGTGTTATCTTGGCGTTTATAGTCTCTTTAAAGAGACTATAAAGAGACCACTCACCACCACAACAGAGAGATATTCGTGTCTATAATCTACACGGTAATATACCGTATGTAGGCTATAGGAGGTTGTCTTTCTATAAGAAATCTATTCTATCTCTACAGCAGCCTGCCCCTATAGGACTGTCACACTGAAACCCGTTTGACCACAGATGGACACCGTAGAAGTGTGTCTGAATTTAGAGAAAGCTGGGCTCAAAGGTCTGCAAGCATAAAGGTACGGTTTGGCGAAACTCTTACGGTCAGTAAAATAAATATATGTAGGAAATATTCGTTTTGCATTAACATTTATACGTTTTTGCGCAAATTGAATTGCATTAGTGCTTCTGTTTTTGTGTTTCGATGTTTTGACATGTTTGTTATTTTTGTTATTAATACAGTACAATAACAATGGAGGGAGAGTCAACAACGACCCTGTGTACCCCTGCGTTGATTGTGGATGTTGATATTGTGAAGAGAAATGCACAGAGGATGATAGAGCGGTGTCAGCAACTGGGAGTCCAGCTAAGACCTCATATGAAAACACACAAAACCCTGTAGGACCATTTTCAAGCAGCGCACACACATACACACACACACCTGGCATAATAGTAAAGGTCTCTTGGATTGCGACCAGCCTCATCTCTTTGTATTTGCAACCATTTATGTGGCTATAGTGAGGAGAGAACTGTATGGTGTAAAAGTAGTTCTCACATAGCCACTCTGAAGAAAAGGAGCGTTAATAAATAAATTAAAATAACTAACTAACTACAATTTGATGCCGCTCTTTATACGGGAGAGTAAAATAAATAAGTAACTACAAAGGTTATTTTGGACACAAATCGAGGCGTGAACCTTTTTTATTTAAGCCAGTATAATACACTGTGGACACAATACGTTTTTTATAAACATGTTATGTGTTTTCTGTGTGTGTGAAGTGAGTGTGCAGATATAATGACAGGTGGATCACGGAGGTGTATAGTGGTATCTACCCTGGCCGAAGCATGTTTCTATGTCGACCATGGATTCGACGACATTCTTTATGCTTATTCTGTTCCCTTTGATAAGGTGCATTTAATTCACGCCAAATATGCTTAATAGGTGTACAGTATACAGTATGAATATACCAGCCCTTATTTTCAACTGACAATGACTGAAACAAGCTGATCCTCAGATTTGAATGTGTTATCCAATATATATATATATACATACATACATAAAATATAAAGCACAATTTTCTACAAATGCCAGATGGACACACCTTCCACTGTAGGTTTTATAGCTATGTGTGCCCCTGGGCAAATTAAGACAATGAGACATTCTATCTGGCCCCCGATATTATAATAATAATAATAATAATAATAAAAACTTGACGAGCTCTACGTACTACATTACTTTACTTACTGACTACAATGTACTGCTTTGCAAAAAACATTGTTAAAGTTAATTGTTCAGTTAGATTATGAAAATGATGTTGCATGAAAAAGAAATATGCACTTGCACTATCCACTTATCTATAGGTTGATCAGACCCCATTTATAGTCAAAATACAAGAAGTGATAATGCTTTGAGTGTTGTGTTAATGTTTTCCCTTTCTTTGAGAACTGCAGCTTCAGAATAATCCATTAGACATTTTTATACTTGTTACAACTAGCTACTGTTTACAGCATAAGACTTTCAGACTTTACTGTTTAGCAAGACTACTTAACTAATAAATAAAAAAGGATAATACAAATAAAGAGGGTTAAAGAATTGATGGGTTAGACTTAGAATTTGGGATCTCCTCACACTTGAAGACATACGTGTGCATGACATACAACATTACCTATTAACATGAGCTATTATTTACTATAGGTAAACACAATGAAGACGTTTGTGTGTGTGTTTACATTACAATGTTTCCCTCCCCTGGGGCAGGTGGAGCGCTGTGCGACCCTGTCCGAGAGGCTGAGCCTCTTCCAGGTGCTGCTGGACCACCCCGCCGCCCTGGAGCAGCTCAGGGGGAGGCCTCTGGCGGGGGGACGGCTGTGGCACGTTTGGCTCAAACTGGACTGTGGGAATGGGAGAGGTGAGCCGCAAGACTTTAGCGGGGCCGGCCCCTGTTAAATGGAGCGTGCTTGTAGCGACGTCCATGTGGCATTACGATGAAAGCTGTTCCATTACATTTACATTAATAATCATTAAACTGTATATTTTTTAATTAACAAAATACACACATTGTCCTATAGGCGGCAGTAATTAGCTGTTTACAATGGTATCTCACCAAGGGTTTTTACACTTATATTTAATGTAATTATTGATTTTGACCTCCCCCACCCCATCTCTTCTAACTTCTTTTATCATTCTCCTATATTGCAGAAGAAATGTGTGTAGTAAATACTTGTAGTAAAACATGTAACTACTGCAGTAGCAACTAGACCTCAAGGAGGTGTGCAGCTGTTTATCCTATATGTAGTAATCCAGTTACGTTAAGCCCACACAACCCAACTGATCTTGTGGTGATGAGCCAGATTTTGCTAGCCTGACATGCCAGATGGATTGACGGACACAAGTCCATCTGGGCAGCCGTCAATCAAAACTGTTTAAAAAGGGCGGGCACTTTCACAAAAAATGCTTGGCAGTTGATTGGATGAAGTTGTTTTCGCTGTAGTCGCACCTAAAGCACGCCCGCAGCTATATCGGTATGATGACGATCGGTCAGCTCTATTGTTATTCGGTAGGATGCAAGGATTGTAAGCCTGTCCAGACTGAGTTTTACGGCGAAGTCAAACTGGACACGTAGCCTCGCGAAGCCATCCTGAACTCGCGAGGCTACAGAACCTGCTCTGGTGTCTTGTTTCGTCAGCGGGAGTCTTGCACTCAGAACCCGAGGCGCTTCATCTGGCTCGGGCCATTGCAGGGACAGAGGGCGTGGAGCTTAGTGGTGTGTACGCACATTGCGGGAACACCTACAACTGCAGAGGGGTGGAGCAAATACAAGCTGTGGCCCAGGAAACAACTACCCTCACATTACAGTTCATGGACAAGTAAGGCAAAGCAATGAGCACACACACGCACACATACGCACACACATGTACGTGCATGCACACACACACACACAGATACAGTGCATGATGGCACAGACTAATTACTGACAAGATACTTTTTTTCTGGATCACATGTAGCGAGACCGGCCAGTATGCAGCTAACTGACTTGACTGACTGACTGGCTGACATACCTTGTTACTGTAAAAAGCACAGGCGCTACATTCTAGACCAGGGCACCATGGGCATGCGCTAGGTTAAACAATGGCACATTGGCAATAAGTGTGCAAGAGGGGG
>JAODUK010003483.1:0-11411 GCA_027564635.1 Typhlichthys eigenmanni
ATTTATCAGCAGGTAGGGTTACAGTAAGTACTGTATATAACAGCAGGTAGGGTTACAGTAAGTACTGTATATATCAGTATGTAGGGTTACAGTAAGTACTGTATTTAGCAGCAGGTAGGGTTTAAAGGCAGACCTTAAAAGTCATTCTCGAGAAGGTTTGTTAAATTTGAGCTCATATCAACAGTGTCCCTCCGCGGCGCTGCCCCACACGTAGAAATGCATTGTGAAGCCAAGCGTATTGTTGTTGTGAGCGGTGTTCTCCACTTTGTTTGTGTTCCTGTTTACTACACATGGCTGTGTAGACATATCGGCACAGAGCAGTGTAAGCTAGTGGGATGAGAGAAGATATTTGGGGGGTTTGACAACAGGGTATTGGCTTACATTCAGCTTGAGATAGATATTGCTCACTGCACCTTTAAATAACCCTGACAAAGACAGATAAGAATGCCCCCTCTCCCCCTTCTGAGATGACAGTTAGTTCTGATGATGTCACATGACATATTGTCACCTTGGTGACCTCTGACCTCTGCATGCATGGTTACAGCCATAGAACTATATGGTTAAAACAGAGGTGAAGATGTATGTGTTTACAACGCGCATGTGCCTCTGTGTGTGTGTGTCAGGAGGGTGTATCGGGACAAGCTGAAGTTCTGGACTCACTGTGTCTTGGTGACCCTCGTCATCTTCACTGTCATCTCCTTCTTCGCAGAGCAGGTCAGTGTGCACACACACGCACACACCATTTAGATGGTTTCCATGATTGACAGCTGGCCAAGTCTCATGAGACCCTCCTGATCCCGTGAGACCCCCCTCATCCCGTGAGCTACAGTTTGACATGACCGCCTCTCAGTTTGGACGCCCTCCATTCAGAAGCACCCCGGTTGGTCCAGTTGTGCTCTACATGGTCGACAAACACTTCTGCATCGAGGGGATCCAGACTGATTCCCCCCCCCGGCCAAATTACATTTTGCAGCTTGCAGGATCAGGATGGTCTCAGGGGGGTCAGGGCGGTCTCAGGGGTTCAGGATGATCGGGGGAAGGGGTCAGGATGGTCTCGGGGGTCAAGGCTAGGCAAAGCAAATAGTTTTGGGGTAAAGTTACTTTGTGTCAGGCAATGCATGGTAGATGTAGCTGTCTGGGCGCTGCCTACATCAGCCTCCACAGCAGAATGCCGTTGTGACACACGCCCACTTATGAGACCTGCAGCATTACATTCTTGCTCCGTTAAAATGCATTACAATATAATATACAATAATTGTATAATTATATAGTCTTTGGTATTAGTCGTTTGCTGTACCTTTAACATAAATAATAATAAAGTTAATGAATCTACGACCACTTGAAGCAGACAGGATCAACATGACGGAACAGAGATGCGTCTCAGTGGCCTAGACTTTTGGTGACATCACTTCCTGTGTCCCTCAGCTGATCGCGTTGAGGAGGAGGTTGTGTCCCAGGCGCCGGGTCAATAGGGAGTTCAACCCTGAGCGGGTGTGAAAGCGAGGAACACCTCCTGCATCTCTCCTCCACTGGCAGCTTGGACGCTAACGCCAGACCGTGCTAACATGCTCACGCCAGACCGTGCTAACATGCTAACGCCAGACCATGCTAATGCCAGACTCTGCTAACATGCTAGCACCAGATCATGCTAACGCTAGACTATGCCAACATGGCTGAGGAGTGTGTGTGTGGTGAGCACAGGCAGTACGCCCTGCGCTGGACCAGCCATTACGCATGTGAAACATCTGGGAGGAGAGAGTGAGTGTGTGTGTGCGTAGAAGGTGCAGAGCGATGACCGTCAGCCCTTTACCCCCCCACCCCCCCGTACTCCAAGAGCAAAATGAAAGTGCCTTCTTTATAAATGTAATAATTGTTCTGACTGACGTGTCCACTGATTAACGGTACAATGGGCTTCTTATTAATATCTTTTTATCCATGTGGTGTAAACCAACCAATCGGTGTGGGCCAAGTGTGGTGACCTCGTATGTGCGTCTCCATGGGATACCACGGGCTCAGTTACTGTCTGAAATTCAGACCCCCCCCCCCCCAAAACCCCTTTTTGTTTTGTTGCATGTTGCCGATGTAACGTTGATCGCATTTTGTGTTCACGAGGCCGCCCAATGATTCATAATGACAATGTATCTGATCGTTCTCCATTGCTCTGTGAATGACCATTGTCGCAGCCAGGTGACTTCAGCTGATGATGTCATCAGGGTGAGACTGCTGAGAATGATGAGTATTTATAAATGGGCAAACTTCCTCGTATCAAAGTCTTTCTGGACTGAAATAAACTGGGATTATGTTCAATGTGTGTTGGCTCGGTCACTACACAAACACCACACTGACTGAGTGAAAAATAGTTCTTTATTACAATGGTCGCCACCTGTTTGTTAGCAGAAAGGTGTGTTACTGATCATTATTCCTCAGTAAAACATGTTAGCATCAAGCTTTTGCCTCAGTGCATAGATCTTCAGTCTTTTGAAATGAGGATCTTCAACTTGGCAGCTTCTTCACTTCTAGACGAGTCCTGATGTTCCAGATCAGATATTCATTGTGGTTTCTGAACCGGGACCTCAGTCAGTTTCTCAACTCGCGTCGGCCAGCATCTCGGGGAAGTTCTGTTTCTGAGATACGGTGGGAGAGCTTGGATTCATTAGCTCCAGCGACCAAGCAGAATATCTCATGCTGAACCTCACTGATGTTGACCGTGAATGTTCAACATCACATTAAGGACCTGCTACACTCCAATATGCATTATCGTCAGGATAAGAGGGAAGGGAAAGTGAATACCCAGAATAATAAAATAATAAAGCTTTAAAGAGAATGTGTTCCCTTTAAAGACATTTAGTCTGCCCAAGTCAGAGTAATATCCCTTTAAATTCCATCCAATTTAAAGCAGTGACCACTTAGTCACGTCCCATAATTATCAAATTACTGACGATCAAACAAATATTCCAGTACCAAATGCTATACATTCACCTATACATTGCTTTAAATTTGTACAAGAGAGACATTTAAATTATGTCTTTGTTTATATATTTCAGGTAGATTTGTATCAGAAAGAATGTCTTCCTTAAAAGTCCGAACAAAGACATGGTCGTTGAGTTATAAGTTACCAAATAATTACAGGAATTAAAACGACAAAAAGCATTTAAGGCTTCTTCAGTTCACCTCTATAATCACACAGGATTATTAATGTTAGCCCTTTAGGGAGAAGAATCACAGACGGATGGACAGTGTTGCCACAACGCGTCATTAGTTGAGTGTAATGCTCCACGAGTCCTCCAGGTGCGACACAGTAGTGACATCTCCTGGGACATCCTCACTGGAGTTCCGTCAACATTCTCGGCGTTCACGCAGCCTCTTGTCGCACCGCGACCCCCACTCCACCCCCCCAGTACCAGTATCTGGCGTTTGAAAGGTCCTCATATAATTTGCTATTGAAATTATTCCAGATTGAGTCACATTTATTCTCTAAATAAAAACATACGATTCAAAACCTTATCAGTCAATAGATACTACGGCATTTGAGGAAATATTCAACCCAGTCGCCCAAGACCGAGATAAAGCAGCAGTTTGTAGCTTCAAACAGCAAACACAATTCACACGTTTAGATGAACCCTAGGGTTGCGGCTTGCGTTCCCCGACCAGACAAATCCTCAGGATTATTTGTGAGGATGATTGTTGATATTTTCCCAAGCCATGTGGTACCTATTTATGAAAGCTTATTCAGGTTATTCATTGGGAGTGTAATATTTTTCCAATATTCTCCAATCACTCTGACAGACTGACGCCTACGGAAACACGTGAAGGTCAAAAAGCCTTCTATGGTAAACTATGAGGAGTCGCATTTTCGAACAGACATCGCAACTCGCGTGCGATTGGCTAAGCCAGCGGCCAATGAGCTGTGGCCACGCCCTGTTTCCATTAGAAGGGGGAGAGTGGGAGGTGGGAGGGGTGGGTTGGGGTTTAGTCGGAGGTGGTGACGACCTCCAGGCTGTGGAAGGCCTGTGGGGTCAAAGGTCGCTGCTCCTGGTCTGCCTGTAGCAGGGGAAAGAGTTGCTCCGCCTCCCCGCCCGCCTGCTCCTCCCGCCGGGCCGGCCATCAATCTCGGTGGGCGTGGCCCGGCGGGGGGGCGGGGCCTGGCGGCGTGAGGCTGAAGACGCTGATGTGCAGGTGGGAGGAGATCTGCAGGCACACGCCTGCACAGTAGCGCAGCAGGTCCAGCGCAGAGAGGACCTGAAGGGGGACAGGCAGGTAGGCAGGCCCTGGGTTAATGGTGTCACCATTTATCCACTTATTAGACACTTGGGCGGGCAGACAGACAGACAGATGTAGATACAGACAGTTAGACAGAGATTGTTCAGCAGACAGACAGGTAGAGATCAGCGCTGGCCCGATAGACGATGCCATCATCCATCGCCAATGGCTGACATCACGATGTTTCGCAGGCATTGTGTTGATAAAAACAAAAGGTCAAAGAGTGTCAAAGCAGCGCTCAGACAAAGGTAAATATCTTCTGCAACACTGCGCAATACGCTTTCCGTTAAAGGCTCACTCAATTGCTGTGATCAGGATCACAATTACTTCGCTACCCCTCTCTCTCTCAAACAAACACGGGACGATGCGGATACCCTCGTGGTGTCATCTGCGTAATGTACATCTATCACACATCTCTCCGTCTGGCAGTGCAATGAATGCATTATGCTAACGCAATGCTAACAGCATCATGCTAACGCAATGCTAACAACAGCAAAACAAAACTAAATAGTTTACTGCTCATGCTCACTTTACTGTCGCCTACCGTGATATGGTTGGTTGTTCGCTAGCTATAGTGGTCTGTCCATCTTTTGCACAAATGATATGAGCACAAATCCTGCACAGCACTTCAGAAGTGGCGGCCCTCTTTCATTGGGTAGGCTATAAACTCCAAGTATGCTACTGCCAGACAGGCGAAGTGGAACCTGTTTTAACTGACTACGTTTTGTGGACGTTATTACAGATCACTGACCAGACCAGTCTGACTAGACCAGTAATTACCAGCCTTTAGTAATTTATTAATTACCTAGTTACTGCCCAACACTGGTTAGACAGGTTATACAGGTAGAGACAGACAGGTAGACAGACAGGTAGACAGACAGGTAGATACAGACCAGAGCTATCCACAGCACGATGTACTCGTTGACGAAGCTGTCGAAATACTGGTTAAGGAAGAGGAGCGCAGGGCCGATGAAGGCTGTGTCTGGGAGGTACAGCTCACTCTTCGTCATGTGGGCCACCTGGGGGGGGTAACTGCTTCATGATGAAATGCCCAAGTGAGGTAAAACACCTCCAGACAGACAGACAGACAGGCAGGCAGACAGACAGGAAGATAGACACACAGGCAGGCAGGCAGACAGGCAGGCAGGCAGGCGATAATATTTCTGTGTGTGTGCGTGCGGGGGAAGGGGGGGGGGGTCATGCTCGTACCACCAGCTTGTTGGAGATCTTGGAGAGGACCATGCCGAAGGTGAGGATGTAGAGGCAGGGGTGGTCCTCGAACACGCGGCTCCACGACTTCTTGAAGATGATGAAGGCCAGCGTGAGGACCAGGCCGATGTGAAGCCCCGGGCTTAGCACGCTGGTGTCCTGCGGGGTCACAGGGGTCACGGTGGGGTCACGCTACGCTACCGCAGGTGTTCCCAAAATAACAGTGCCAGTATCCCCAGAGGTGTTTAATACAGGCTCGTGAGGTAATGTAGAAACTACTACTGATAATTATGTTATAAGTGTTATTGTTTTCATCTGTGACAATCATGCTCTACCCCACACACACACACAAGCAGCAGCAGCCGGCCAATCAGGGCCCAGCGTGTCTTACCGCCACAGTGGAGCCGTTCTTGCCCACGCCTCCGTTCAGGATGACGGAGAAGTAGTTGTAGCAGGAGAACATGGCGCCGCCTATGATGCCCATGACTGGGAAGACATACAGCTGCACGCCCACCAGGGGGAGCTGCGCGCACACACACACACACAGTGTCAGCATTAACATAGGCAGACTCTCATTAAAGCTACAATCTGGAACTTCTTTTTAAAGTTTATTTTGTGTGACTGCCGTTCTATGTGACCTTGTGACAGTGTTCACAGCCTGGTGTGTAGGTGAGACACCAGAGGATAGCGCCCCCCACTGGCACATACGTTGATGTGTGTGTGTGTGTGGGTGCAGGTGTGTGTGTGTGTGTACCGTAGCTTGCCAGACCACCACACCTCCTACAGCTGACATCAGGTACATGATGATGATGGCAACCTGCACCTCGGTCACATCCACCCTGTACACACACACGCACACGCACAGTGTCATTAGTGGTGTACACACTGCCCCCTACAGCACGGGAGGGGCTGCACACTCATTCATCCAACCTGCTCTTGTTAACACTTAACATGGTGTGTGTGTGTGTGTGACCATTGTTGTTAAATAAAGCACCCTGGCTACAGGCTGGCATCTGCAGGACAATTGTTGCTGGCTGGTAAACTCCTCCCTTTTCGCCATCCAACCAATCATTGTTTGCTCAGCAGCGCGGATGGCGAATACGCTCCGAGATTGTTTAGCTGGCTCTATGCAGCCTGGCTCTAGGCAGCCTGGCTCTATGCAGCCTGGCTCTAGGCAGCCTGGCTCTAGGCAGCCTGGCTCTAGGCAGCCTGGCTCTATGCAGCCTGGCTCTAGGCAGCCTGGCTCTAGGCAGCCTGGCTCTAGGCAGCCTGGCTCTATGCAGCCTGGCTCTAGGCAGCCTGGCTCTATGCAGCCTGGCTCTATGCAGCCTGGCTCTAGGCAGCCTGGCTCTAGGCAGCCTGGCTCAGCCAGACACATGTGTGTGTGTGTGGGGTCTCTCAGGCCAAAGCGCAGGGTCCCAGACACGTGTGTGGTGTGTGTGGGGTCTCACAGGCCAAAGCGCAGGGTCCCAGACACGTGTGTGTGTGTGTGTGTGTGTGTGGGGTCTCACAGGCCAAAGCGCAGGGTCCCAGACACGTACGTCTGCCAGTGGGCACAGAAGAACATGAACATGCCAATGAAGCCACTGAAGAACATCCAGTCAGGATACAGCCCTATCCCACAGGATATACAGGTTCCCAAGGCAACGAACACTGTGGAGGGAGGGAGGGGTAGAGACAGAATGTGTTACCTTGTAGGGTTGGGCGTGATCTACTAACTGGCATCGGACGACGTCTATAGCAAAACATCGTCGATGGACGGAGCCACCGTTCGGTCGTGCACGACACGCACTATGTATTTTCTATGTTTCCATTCTTTACCTTTCCTCCGGAAAGCGTAGACCTGGTCTAAATCAGGTTCCCCTTCACCCATCAGGCAGTAGCACTGCATACCTAGTCTGGCAGAGCCAGCCTTTAATTACCTAAAGTCTGGGACACAGCGCTGGCTAACCACGTCAAGACCTGCCTACTTGACAGGAGAGCTATTTTGATTGACATGCACAACAACCAACTATGTAGCTCAGTGACAAAGTCTGACGTTAAACTTATACAGAGGAATGTGTTGAGAAGCTTACCAACATGACTCAGGCATTGTTCTGTTCGATCAGTAGGCTACTGTTGGTGGTTAAAATAAATGTACTGAAACGAGTAAATAAAGCAGGCCACTGCACAAGCACCGGAATTACACATACAGACTTCGTGAGGGACAATGCTAACAGCCAATGTCATTCTTACCGGGGTCTATGTATCAGACGTTATGTAACGTAGTGCTAATGGACGGAAGATGCTGAGACTATAGCCTTTATAACTTTGTCTGAACGCTGCTTTGACACTTTATTTTTAAAATCACAATGCCTGCGAAACATCGCAATGTCTGTCAGCCATCGCCTATCGGCCCAACCCTATTACCTTGTACTGGTGTCATAGTGACCACATCTTTAAGAATATATGCCATTGTAATACATTAGTTGTTGTGTGTTTGTGAGAAAGCAGGGCTGCAAGAAAGATACAGTAGGTGGCTTGGAAGACTGTTAGATCAGTGAGATAACGATAGGCAGGTACATAGTTCTACAGGGAGGTAGGTATTAGGGGTGCACACTACATCGACAATATCGTAATCACAGTATTTTGTGGAGATGCGTCTGTTGGCTGTGTGGCTTAGTTGTGTTTGATTCAGACAGAACAGTCAGATGTGTGGCTGAGGAAGATAATGACATAATAGAGATGAAGAGGAAACATGTTGTACCAGTCCAATATGAAGACAAAATGTTATGAATATTTGCTGATGCTTTTTCCCATAACCTTTGTGTTTTTACTCATGTTTCCATTTTCATGATCAATATCACATTTCATCAATATCCTGCAGTGGGTATATAGTTATACAGGGTGACAGATGGATAGTTACATCGGTATTTAGGTGGACATCTAGGTTGTTACATACTGCAGCTAGGCAGTAGTTAGGTAGTTATGTAGATAGTTTGATAGACAGACAGGTAGATAGTAAGATAGGTAGTTATGTATATAGTTTGATAGACAGACAGGCAGATACTAAGATAGGTAGTTATGTAGATAGTTTGATAGTTTGATAGACAGACAGGTAGATACAAAGACAGGTAGTTATGTAGATAGTTTGGTAGACAGACAGGTAGATAGTAAGATAGGTAGTTATGTAGATAGTTTGATAGACAGACAGGTAGATATTAAGATAGGTAGTTATGTAGATAGTTTGATAGACAGGTAGATACTAAGATAGGTAGTTATGTAGATAGTTTGATAGACAGACAGGTAGATACAAAGACAGGTAGTTGGATCATTAGCTCGCTGGTTAGGCAAGCAGTTAGGTACTGTAGGTAGACAGACTGGCAGTAAGTTGACAGATACTTAGGCAGGCAGGCAGACAGACAGGCATGCAAAGCTGAGTGACAGGCACCTGTGGAGACAGCGTCACAGCCGTGGTCAAACAGCTCTCCCAGCGGCGAGCTGCTATTGGTTCTCCTGGCCTGCTTGCCGTCGATGGCATCCAGAGACTGGTAGATGAACAGGCCCAGAGCACTGAGGACGAAGGCCCACCACGGAGCCTTGAGTTGAGGGTGGAAGGAGACCCATCACAAACATGCACAATCCTTTTCTTGTTGACATACAGTGCGTCTAGTAAAGCCCGACGCACACCCCCAAGACAGACGCCCCTATTGTTTTCTATGTACAACCCGCCTACACTTGACTTATTCTACCATCCCACCCTGACCCTGACCGGACCGCCAGCAGGGTGGCTGTGAACATGCTCATATTAACAGGGTTTCCACACTATAATCTAAGACAAATTATATTGAGCTGAGAGCAATAGTTAGGATGAGCCAGACTAGTTTTCACTATTGATTTGTTTCACTGTTCATTTAAAGTGCAACATCTTTCCAAAGTCAATGAGTTAATTGTGTCAAATAATCGTGATTTCAATATTCAATACTGACCACAATAATGTTTTTTTTACCCCCCCCCCCCCCCCCCATCAAGCAGCCCCAGTGTCTAGCTATTCTGCCTCCCTGTTCTCATCATCTGTCCAGCTCTGCATCTTCTCTACGGACCATAGTCTCAGAACAGACTCCAACACACTGTGATTGATAGGTTATCTCCTATTCTACAGAAACCCTGAACTCTTTGTTTCATTATGTGATTAAATCACATCTGTCACGCTGTTATATTTCATCCAGGAGCCACTCTTAGTTGTGATTTTATTTTATGTTTTGCAACAGGTTAATATAGTCAGTGAAACCGTCTGACATATTAATCTTCAATTCAACATTGCATATATTCAACAAGCATTCACGAGCTATAGATAATTATTAATGCCACCGTAATTAACACACTGGACTCTGCACTTTGGCGTGTGACTGGACACATGTGCAGTATACTGATAACAGGAACACGCACGTCTACAACACATGCACTGTAATGAACCCGCACGGATAACTGGGTCAAAGGTCAGTCGTCAGATCGGATGTTTAACCTTATATAGTTCTATGGTTTTACGGTCTGCGAGTATTACGGTGGAATGCCACCGTTATTGCAGTCCCGTAACTAAGCTGACGTGTCAGCTGTTGTGTGATTTATAACGTCCATCGCGCCTTTATTAGCATCGAACCAGCTAAAACTGTACTGTGCACTGTGCACTGTGTACTGTGTACCAGCTAAATCCGCTTCTAGAAGCCTCCGATGAGGGGACCGAATAAAGGGACACACCGAATAGCGGGTCACGGGACCAGCCGAGCCACGCACGGCCCACTCACCTCCTCCGAGGCGGTCGGGCAGTAGTAGAGCAGCACCACGGTGGACAAGATGTTGACCATCAGGCCGGTGATGGTCAGGGCGTTGGGGGCGACCCAGGTGGGGATCTGCAGCACCAGCCAGTTCCAGTAGACCTGACAGGGCGGCTCCAGCAGGGAGCGACCCGACGCGCTGTACTTGTGCTCCTCTAGCCGGCGTAGCTGAGCGGCCGTCAGCGGCTCCGGCACCCAGAACCGCAACATGTTGTCTCCCGGGTGAAAGCCCCGTCAATAGTCCCGCTGCTCGGACAACCTCCCCCGGAGCTCCCAGACCCAGTTATCCGGTTGTGTTGTTGTCCCGCGAAGAGCAGCGTCTGTCTGGGCATTTACAGCAGCAGGAGGCGGAGAGCCATTTTCCACAGCGGAACTGTTATTTCACTAGTTGCGTCTAGTTTCATCTCAGCCGGACACGGAAAGCAACACGAGGCCTCGCGTCTCCGCGGAATTTCAAAATAAAGTTAGAAACTTCACATACATTACTACAAACAACCAGAATAGTCTATCAAATCAAATATATCAATGTGCACAATTTCAAGAATGTAATGTTTTTCTAAAATAATATAGCTACTTTACTTTAATTTATAAAATTTAAGTTTTATATCAAGTAATCTAATAATACTCAAATTTACCAAAAAATGTATAAACATATTTCTGCAATTTAGATTTAGATTTCCATTGCTTTTCTGGATTATTATATTATGTATAGTGCTTGCAATCAGTCATGACTCAGTACCGTGGTTATTAGTCAAGAAATACTGTTTATTTCATTAAATAGAACTTCCTACATATTTTGCATGTATAAAACCTGTGATAAACACATAACTCTCTGTGATAAACACATAACCCTCGCTGCATGCTGAAGACATATAGTCTTGATTATTGTAAACCTGTTAGACCTATTGTAGACATGTTTTAGATGTCTCCCTGCTCCAACACAGCTGATTCAAATGAATGGCTCATTATCAGGATTCTAATGAGCCATTCAAGGCAACATCTAAAACATGCAGGGCAGCGTTCCCCGAGGACCAGGGTTGGGAAACACTGATCTACTCTATGCTGTACAGCAGGGCTGTTCAACTCCGGTCCTGGAGGGCCGCACCCTGCATGTTTTAGATCTCTCCC
>JAODUK010003485.1:0-11409 GCA_027564635.1 Typhlichthys eigenmanni
ACACACGTCTATATGTTTACTTACTGAACATGCTGAACATGTCTAACTAATCTACAGTACAGTAACTGCTGTTGCTGTGAGAAGTAACCGAAAACACTACTCTGCGATTATCAGTATTTTTTACAATGAACTGGGCTTTGTCATAATCTGGATATTTTTTCTATATATTTATTAAGATAGATAAACTGCTGATATTTTCTTCTGGCAGATATTTTCTTCTGGCAGAGGTGGAAGAACAAAAGAAAAACAGTCAACCCTGGGATTTACTTTATTTCCCCTTTTGACTTCAGGCATTTGGAACACATGATGAGGACATGGTAAAATGTGAAATATTTATTTCAACAAACTACAGAACATTCTGGTAATTTCATGTTATACACCGCCTTTATTAATGTAGGCATTTTCATAGATATCAGGGGTGGCTGTGTTTGTACCTTCCACCATGGTTGCATAATGAACGCCATCCTGTAAAGGGTCCCTGGGAGAGTCATTATCCCTGATCCAATCGTCAATGACAGGGAAAGAAAATGTGCAGGATGGATGGAAGATGACAGACTCTCGGCTTTCTGATGTCCTTTGCAAGTCCTAGAGGCATTGAGACCCATAGCCCCTGAGTGTCTCAGAGCAACAGAAGTAATCGTGCCTCTTCAGCAACAGTGGCATTATGTTTTTCTTCATTTTCATGACAAGTCACATTTTTACTCATTTATGTGCTCTTTGACAGCTAGCATACTGTGCACATGCTTAAGCCCAGTTCATGGGGGCTTGAGGGAAACTTGTTCACATAATATGTGTCTATAGAGATTTGGGGTAAAGACATTAGGTGGATTGGTAGTATTAAAGTAAATAAAGTATTACTCGTACACTAACTGCTGCACTCTGTTGTCTTGCATGCATCAGCCATTTAACTTGATACAGACATTTAGTGAAGCCTTTTTACTGTGTAGGTGCCTTACCTCAATATCAGTGGACTCACACACTGATAGTGAGTATTTGGTATTCAGAATAAAATATTTCTATTATTTACGATGTTGGTTAAGGTGCTTCCTGATTATGTGTATGGTAAGATCACATCCAAAGCAACTTAATGTATGTTTTTATGTTGTTTTTCCAGTTGATTAGTGCATGTAAGGGACTATAAATACCTAGGAACTATAATATGCTGAACTATCATGGACACACACATGTTAGCAACAAGAAAGGTCTGCAGTTTATATATTTCATCCGCAAAGAGTTTAGAGTGAACAGTTATAATGGCCGTTGTGAGATTATAAATGATTATAGCATTTGTAAGTATTTGTAAAAGTCAATCAATATTTAGTATCATTACCACATTTTGCTTAGATTACATCTTAACCTCTTATATGTATGCCATCTCTTTCTGATATGAAATGCAATTATTATTTTCTTGGAACAGTGCGCTATGCACCAACAGAAGTGATTCTCTAGCACCACGCTATTTCTGCCATCATCGTGTGCTGTATGGACGCAGCGGCTGCTTTGTTGTCCATGTGGGCGTTGTTCAGCCGGCGGCCTGTGTGGACGGCCCAGCTCCTCCTTGTTTGACAGCCTGGCTGTTCGGATAACTCCCGTTCGGGTTCATTGGACTCGTAGCTTACATTGGTCCTTCCTGAGAGCAGAGAGGAGATCACTGGTACGCCATTCCTCTAGAAGGCGACGGAGAATGTTAGGACCGGGAAGTGCACTGAACATCTGACACTCGTAGCCAATGGCAAAAGAGAACACCTCTTGGAATGCGGATATAGGAATCAACTCGAGGAGATAGTGGGGCTTCCTGGACAGACAGTAGAGGAGAGATTGTTTAGGATGACCAAAGCTGTGACAAATTGTAACTTGGATTGATCATTGCCATTATTAATAAAATGTATATTATTTGAAGCCGTATTGTGAGTGTCTCCCCCCCCCCCCCGGCTGAAATAGATAACGACACCGTCTTATATCACTCCTTTGTAGAGTGTTACTTTTTTCCCATTGCCTGTACTGTATTTATAATTATCAGTGTATAATAAAAACAAGCTGCATAAGATAATCAACCTGTCCAGTAAGATTGCTGGGCAACAGCATAAATGCATGGCCTATGAGTCCCTAGCGGAGAGGAAAGGGCAGGAGATTGAGATCACATCCCCTAGTGTATGGACAGTTACCATCAGGCAGACAGTATAGGGTGCCGTCCCTTCAAACTAAGTTGCAGCCTACAGTAATATACTGTTAAAGTTACATTACAGCCTTATTCTTACTCATAAGAAAGTCCCTAAGCATCTGGTCTGGTCTTGTAACCTTCTCATAGACCCTACAGGGGAAAAGGTATTAATGGATATCTGAAAAGGTTAGCTCATTTGAGATATGGGTATGAATATAATATAGAAAAGCCCTGTTATTAGTATAAAATCCACTGGTGAAAGGGCATCATCTCACAGCTTTAATGGAACAGGAAACTTATTGTGGACAAACCTATCAATTTTGACTGAATTTGACAGGGGCTTAATTAAGTGGATAATGTGTAAGATCTCATATAAATATGCAGTTTTATGCCTGGAACCAAGCCATCCAGCTGCTAGAATGATCGTGACCATAAACAATCATATTTTGAGCAAAACATATTTAATAAAAACGGATAAAAGGCAAAGGTACAAGACTGTGTACATATCATACTGTAATAGTGAAGAAATTGAGCATCCGATAACCCATTGCGAAACCCAGAAAATGCATAAGCTTCCTTCTTAGTAGGTATTTAGTTATCATATTGCTTATATTATACCATTATAATAGTATAATATAATAGTTTTCATTATTATTATTAAGTATAAATTATTCATTATTTATACTTAACAATTCAGCGCTAGGAATACTCATTAACCATCATGACTTTGCAGAGTTTCAAACATTTCCATGGTAACAAAGACCACCAAACTTCCGAATGGCTCCGAAGCGCCAAATAAAGCTTGCGAGATCAGGATGGTATCACGAGGAAAGCCAGCTCCACCAATCAGAGACATCGCTTTTACACTTTAGGATTGTGGGTACTGCAGTATTTATCCGTGACATCGCAATTATCTTAAAACAAGGTTGATATCATACAAACTTGTGGCTTCTATCGGAGCAAAGACTATGGATTCTGAACTGTTTGGCTTGGTTCCAAGCTTTAAACATTTTATAAGGGTTTTCCGAAAAGTCAATGGAAAAAGTGAATGGGAAATGTATTTCCTGAACCACAGTGTTACGCTCTACTTGGGTCCCACTATTGCACATGTATTGTATGTAGGCCTATTGGCTCCAATGATATGCTACTGTACATGAACAGAATGTACCTGGCCAATGCCATAAGAGTGTCAGGACCCAAGAGGGGCGTGGCTGTACCACTGCTCTGCGTGTGCGCTCTGTTCCCAGCCACCTGACAGCATGACTGAGCCAAGCCAGAGTGCAGCAGAGGAGTCAGGATTACACCATGTGGTGCACCACTGCTATGACCGAGCAGCAGGCACGGATGGGGAGGATGGGAGAGGCCATAACCCAGCTAATGCAGACGATCCAGGAGGTGCGGAGAAGCATGAGGGAGGCAGAGAGAGCCCCACCAACCCCAACACCCGCGCCTGCAGCAGGCGCACACCATCACCTGGCCGCACCCACACAGTTCAGCGGGGAAGCAGAGGGGTGCCGCGGCTTCCTGACCCAGTGTTCCATCGTCTTCGACCTGCAGCCGCAGCAGTGTCCCACCGAACGTTCCAAGGTAGCCTACGTAATCTCCCTGTTGGCTGGCAAGGCCCTCGAATGGGCAACCGCCCTCTGGGAACAGCAACTCCCTGTGTGTAGGGACAGCGCTGAGTTTATGGATCAAGTGCGCCAGGTGTTCGGCCCCCCAGGCAGCAAGAGGGAGGCAATGAGACGGCTGCTCACGCTGCGCCAGGGACAGTGCACTGTAGCGGAGTACGCCATCCAGTTCCGCACACTGGCAGCAGAGAGTGAGTGGACGGAGGAGTCTCTCATAACCACCTTCTACCAGGGGCTGGCGGAGGGCGTCAAGGACGAGCTGGTTAACCGCGACTGGGGCACCTCCCTGCAGGAGGTGATTTCCCTTGCCAGCCAGCTCGACGTTCGGAGAAGAGACAGACGCGAATGGGCCCAGCAGCGAGGTCGGCTACGCTCCCCCGGACCTGCCGCAGGAGCCCAGGCCACCTGGCCCGGGAGTCCAACTGGAATCCCAGGTGAGGCCGAACCTATGCAAATATTAAAGGGGCACCCGCCAGGATCGTGTGGACTGCCGCGGCGCAGGCGGCATTCGAGGAGCTAAAAAGGCGGTTCACCACCGCCCCCATCCTGAACCACCCTGATGCGGGGAGCCCCTTCATTGTGGAGGTCGATGCCTCGGACACTGGGGCAGGGGCGGTCCTTTCGCAGCGCTCACCCGAGGATGGTAAGGTCCACCCGTGTGCCTTCTTCTCCAGATGCTTTTCCCAAGCAGAGCGCAGCTACGATGTGGGGAACCGGGAGCTGTTGGCCATCAAGTTGGCCCTAGAGCAGTGGCACCACAGGCTAGAAGGGGCGGTCCACCCTTTCATATGGACAGACCACAAGAACCTTGTGGCGAGGAGGCTGAACCCCCGACAAGCCAAGTGGGCCCTTTTCTTCACTCGGTTCGACTACATCATTTCTTACCGGCCAGGGTCTAACAATGCAAAAGCTGACGCTTTGTCCTTCCAGTTCTGTCCTGAGAGGCCAGCCCCACAGGCTGAGACTAATATTCCGGGGCCATTGAACGTGGCTTCGGTCCGCTGGGACTTGGAAGAGAGGATCCGTCGGGCGCGGCGAGGTGGCCCTCAACCCGACGGCGTACCAGAGGGCAGGCTGTTCGTGCCAGTCCCGATGCGGGCTGAGGTGCTCCAGTGGGGGCACTCCTCCAAACTGGCTGGCCATCCCGGATTTGACCGGACCCATGACCACCTCCAACGACGGTTCTGGTGGCCAGCAATGAAGGGGGATGTTCGTGAGTTTGTGGCAGCGTGTACGACGTGCGCACAGGAGAAATCTCTGGCCCAGAGGCCACAGGGCTTTCTGCACCCCTTGTCTATACCACATTGCCCCTGGTCTCACGTATCCCTTGACTTTGTTACTGGGCTCCCTGATTCCCTAGGCAACACAATCATTTTGGTAGTGGTAGACAGGTTCTCGAAGGCCGCCCACTTCATACCACTACACAAACTCCCCACCGCCCAACAGACTGCAGAGACAGTAGTACGGGAAGTGGTTAGATACCACGGGGTTCCATCGGACATAGTGTCCGACGGCGGACCTCAGTTCGCCGCACGCTTCTGGAAGGCCTTCTGGCAACAGCTGGAGGTACGGGTCAGTTATCATCCCGCCTCCAATGGACAGACAGAGAGGGTAAACCAAGAACTGGAGAAATACCTGTGCTGCTTTGCTACAGACAACCCCTCCACCTGGAGCAAGGTCCTGCTGTGGGCTGAGATTGCCCACAATCAACTGAAGACCTCAGCCACAGGTATGTCACCGTTTGAGGTCCAATGGGGCTATCCACCACATATGTTCCCCTCTCAGCAGGTCCCAAGCCTGGTTCCATCCGCGGAGACGGCAGTGAACAGACTGCGACGCCTGTGGAGAACAGCCAGGCAGTCCCTGGTCAAGGTCAGCCGACAATACGGCCACCAGGCCAATCGCAGGCGCAAGCCCGCCCCTGACTTCAGAGTGGGGCAACAGGTGTGGCTCTCCACTAAGAACTTGCCCCTCAAGACCCCATTCAGAAAAATAGCCCGACGATACGTCGGGCCGTTTAGGATCCTGAAAAGAATCAACCCGGTGGCATATGAGTTATCGCTGTCCGCTAGTCCGCTAGTCCGGGTAAGCCCTGTGTTTCATGTCTCGCTGCTTAAGGGAATAGTCACCTCCCTTCTGTGTCCTTCGCCGCCTGGCCCTCCCCCTCCTCGTGTCATTGCAGGTGGCCCGGTGAACACGGTCCGGAGGCTGCAGTAGTCTGCCAGGCTGGTCGAGGATGGCAGTATCTGGTGGACTGGGAGGGCTATGGCCCTGAGGAGAGAACCTGGGTCCCCAGTAAACGCATCCTGGACCGGGCCCTTGTCCGGGCCTTTCACGCGGTGCACCCGGACAGTGTTGCCAACTCCTCAGTAAGGAAAGTAGCTGTTGGCTGTGCTAAAAATCGCTAGAAATCGCTAAATGACGTCATCGCCTAATTTGCATAATTTGCCATGTGATATGCATATCATTGTGAATGACGCTGTGGGAGAGGAATAACATCGTGAGACAAAAAGTGAGTAAAAACACCCGAAATATATAGAACTACTTTCTTCTGTCGATTCATGTTAGTTTTTTTATGTTACAATTCCAACCCTCCTCCTTTATCCGGGCTTGGGACCGGCAAAATGAACCATAAAGAGACAATATGGAGACACTTTTTTTACCGTATGGTCCACTAAGGAGCCTGCAAGTAAACACAGTAAAACATGAACATTTTGAAGGGCGGCGGGATCAGCCAGCGGCATAAATCCCGGCGCATGCGCGGTTCATTTGCAGTCTGGAAGCGGAGGGTGAACATGCCTGGCTCTGACTGCAGCGCTGAGAGGGACTGCTGCGGGAGTACTGGGCCGCCTGTGAGTTCGGTGGGACGGGGGAGGGGACTTGCTTTCACGTCAGAGTCGCCAAAAGTCTCTAGTAACACCAGAAAAAGTCGCTAGATTTGTCGCTAGTCGCTTTTTTGAAAAAGAGTCGCTAGAGTGGTCTGAAAAGTCGCTAAATATAGCGACAAAGTCGCTAAATTGGCAACACTGCACCCGGACCGTCCTGGGCCGCTGGCGTCGGCCGTCAGGGGGGGGTACTGTCAGGACCCAAGAGGGGCGTGGCTCCTGAGAAAGTTACCTTGAGCCAACGCACCTGCGGCTCGTTGGCCCAATCAACATCCTGCCTTAGGCAGCACAGAGAGGCAGCGCTGTGCTCAGTCATGCACAAGCTCCAGGACAAAGACCAGAGACTATATTCCTCAGTTTGTTTGTTTGAACATTCCTACCTGTGAGTAGAAGCTTTGAGTTTGATTAAAAGAAGTTGATTGCTGTACCGCTGCTCTGCGTGTGCACTCTGTTCCCAGCCACCTGACAAAGAGGGGCCTAGGTACTACATTCATTGTGTTTGGGGGTGCAGTTCCTAGACTCGCAAGAACATCCTGATCTTGCAAGCTTCAGTTTGACTTTGCCTAAAGAATTAGTCTGGAGAGCTTGGAAATCGCTGTGTTTCAGGCCTGTAAACATGGTGTGTGGCCAATCAGCGTTGCACTGTTAGCTACAGACATGGTTACATGTGATGAAAGTTACTGGGAAACAACTCAAAGAAAGCAACAGTGGGTCCTACAGAAGTTAACGTAGGTGTTGCAATATAACATCAGTTTTATTAGAATTTATTATTAGAGCAAAGGCTTTTCTCAATAGAAGCTGTGTTTTCACTCTTGTCCCGACTTTTTACTGCAAGAGCGGATATAACAACAGGCTCTGCTGGGTCACAGGCTCGTCCAATCACATGCCAAGTATTTTTTAAAGCGCCTGCCCTTTTTAAAAAGTTTCAGTGGATGTCTCCCCGGATGGATGTGTCTAACAGATACAGATATCTGGAATATCAGGTTATGTCGTTCCAATCCCAGATTTACATTCAGTTCACCATAGTTAGTTATGGCACTGAGAAAACCATGGTTCCCTGAAAACATTTTACACTTAATATGAAATTATACTATTAAGTCCTAGGCCATCTTAAAAGTTGTTTTTTCCTTGAAAAATACATTACACAAGTTTTTTTGCAGTTCTGAACAAGTTACAAAGTTAATTCTGGTATTAAAATGTAGACAACCCCTGAGAGATTCCAATTCAGGCTAAATATTCCATGTGGATGACACTGCTCCTTAGTAAATGAACCTCAAATACAGCATTAAAATTAACAATTTTCGCCTGACATAATGCTATTTATATTGATGAATACTTTATTGGAATTATGCATCTGCAACTTCTTTACACTATAGGACTACAATAATTTTATTATTTGCACACAAATATGCGATATGGGTCTTAATCGAGTCGATTTTGAAAAATGCTTTTTTGAAAAAACATTTGGGCAATGATTGTTAGATTACATTGATAGCTGAGAGGCTTGGCGATCCAGGCGTGTATAATAAAGGCAATCACACATGTATTTTAACAAAAAGGCTTAAATCAAAGCGTTTGTGGGGGGGGGTGCGGGGGGGGGTGCACCCCCCACTCTCGGGGGCGCCTTTCCTAAGAGGTTAACGCATTGCGCAAAGAATCATCCAATCACAAATGTCAAATTCTGTTGTCCATGCTGGTTTATGCCATTAACTAAACTTTAATATCATGTTATTAATATAACTTTAAGTTAAAGCATCAATTAAGCTACTGTGCCAAAAGATAACAGGCTTTTTGGCAACTATGGTGGTTGCATCTGCGCCTCCACAACATGGCTCTGGGCTTTGGCGAATGAACAAAGGTAAGCACAGGGTTTCTCTGAATAAAGAGAAAATATTAGCCGTTTGTTAATATCGGTTTATTTGCCGTAAAAATATAATCATGAAATAATATATTTCTCCATCAAAGATTATGAATCTGCACAACATGGCTTGACCATAATTACAGAGAAAAAAGAGTGTTGCATGCAATGCCCGTATTTGTTACAAGAACCTGTCTTTTCTCTATTCTGTCCCAACCACACAATTAAGCCTTCAGAATGATTGTTGTGTGGCGTAGAGTGCACTGTAAATAGCACTACAATTACATGTCAAGCATGGCGTGTACAGAACATCTCGGGAAACAGTGAATAATTAGCCATGGCAAGCTGGCGACAACAATCCACCACATGATTTCCTCATCGCATGACTCCACTTTGCCTTCATTCTGCTATAGTGATCTGGCTGAGAGCGTGGGCTGTTAGTGATTGGCTGAGATCGGCTGAGCCACACTCGCCTTATCTGATCGCCATGGAGATGGTGCTATCAGAGGCGGCAATCGGGGGGAGCTTAGCCCTGCAGAAATCAAATAAGATATGTGTGCTTAGTACATCTCTGCAGATTATGTCGCTGAATAAAGAGAAAAGTATGAGATGGAACAGGTGTGAGATAAATCTGCACCCCAAAGGCAAGCTTCCTGCATTTTCCCGACAATGTAAACACACACACACACACACACAGTACAACAAAGCCGAGTGCCAGCTATATTGGCATATACGCTTCTGTAGCCGGTGGATCCAGGAAGCAGTCGTTACTAAAAGCATTGTTTATGACCTTCCCAGTGACATTGCTCCACCAGCTCACTATGATTCAGCTCACGCACAAGGCAATACAGTAGTGTAAAATCTCAATCTATCATATCCACATAATACGGACTCCTTATAAACCATACCAAGGGGGTACATTTATATCTTACATTAAACACAGCTTGGCTCGCCTTCTGCTCTCACTGTTTACCTGTACCCCAATGTGACTCCAATTACATTAGGCATACTGCTGATTAAAACAACACACTTTATTGGCAGCGACTGAGAAATCACGGCAAGTTATGGAAGGAGCCGGTGACAGATCCGTGATGGACGCCGTCCTTCGTCTGGGAAACAGCATCCATGTAAGAAACTGGGGGTAGTCCAGACTTACTGCAAATCAATCCTATTTACATATCAAATGAACACACGATACAGTCTGACATCACGTTGTCGCTCTGTGTGACTGTATCTGTTGTTCAGTTGTCCCACTGATGATATCATTGGACAAGTTTGAATTATCATTTGCACTGATTAAGATAATCAGCCATGTAAAGTTATATGCAAATGCTTCAAATGCAAAAATGCACATGAGAGTGAAAAGATGCTGCACTATGGTACATACTATGGTATGTGGCTATTTGACATTTGGCATATGCCAACTTTTTGTGGCACACAGCCAGCCTCTGGGAACATTATGGCATGGTGTCTCGGGTGACTAGCATGATTGTTTATCGTTTGTCCTCCTCGTGATAGTGCAGAATGTGGCATGACAAATTGTATTTTTGTCTAGCCGCAAACGTACATATTCTACTGCAGGAGAATGTGTGTCAGTCGTACATTACGGTTCAAGTGATGTCAAGCTGTCTTGTATTTCACACTCGAGCAGTTATCTGTATTCTTTTCCAATATAACAGGCGTGATTGTGTTTGGCTGGCCGACACATTATAACTCTCACGGATAAAAGTGAAGTGCATATGAAGTATGATTTACTCATCATGATATGATGAACAACAAAGAATAGGGTGTCGTTCTGCTTCCTGTTCCATAAATGGTGCGTTGAGAAGTTTTATGGGTAACGTGCATTAGATAAGTGGTTGTGAGGCATCGTCTCTTTGTTACTCTCTATGGAAAATAATGAATACATCGCCTTTTTCAAATATTTGATATGCTATTAAAAAGCCCATTATAAATTTTACATTGTGAGGGTTTGTTGTTAAAGTGACCTTCAAGAAAACAGGTGCGACTGCAGCCACACTAATTCCCTTGACATGGCAAAGTAATATTTCTCCTCTCTCTACGGGAAGACAACATTGTCGCTGTGAACATGTGTCTTTTTTATCACCCAGCTTTCTTTGATGCGCACCGTCAAACACGGCTTTAGTCGACCATCGCCCGTTCACCTGTCTAGCGCCTTTTCCATCCCATTTCTCCATATTCATTCATTGGCGCTTCTCTTTCTAATAACCAACCCACTGCCCCCGAACACACACACAGACACTTGCCCTTGAACGGCAAATTTGCCACTCAGGATCCATCTTGTTTTGTCAGGCAGGGCGGTCATCCAGATCACTGCTGCAACACCTAGCAGTGGCAACAACATGCCATTAGTGGTCTACAGGTAACAAGTACTCACGGAAGGCAGCTCAGAATCTAAACATTGAGTGTTCCGTGTTCCATCCAGTGTAAATCCCACGAGAGAAGGCATTCTTTTCACAGTTACACCAGAACAAAAGGCCGGGGCCGGCCATGCCTCATTAATCAAGCAGGAATCCATGATGTTTGTCAGCTGCTGTGCACCTTATCCTTTGTAACAAGCCCTGCAAATCTATCAACACACAAACAAGACATGGGGGTGTGTGGAAGGAAGATGTTCATTTGCTTATATCAGTATTTGATACGGAGATATGTTCTATGCTAAGGAGAGTTTTATGTATGCCTCTCTCTATTATATATATATATAGAGAAGACCCCTATGAAAGATCATTACCCTGCCCGGAGGAAGCCCGGGGCCCCCGTCTGGAGCCAGGCCCAGAGAGAGGGCTCGTTGGCGAGCGCCTGGTGGCTGGGTTTGCCACGGAGCCCAGCCGGGCACAGCCCGAAGAAGCAACGTGG
>JAODUK010003486.1:0-11409 GCA_027564635.1 Typhlichthys eigenmanni
ACTGTACCTATATCACTGTGGGTCTATATACTGTAACTGTATCACTGTGGGTCTATACACTGTAACTGTATCACTGTAGGTCTATATACTGTAACTGTATCACTGTAGGTCTATACACTGTAACTGTATCACTGTAATTATAATTAACACTGTATACAAATAATATAGCCTACCTCCCCGGTTGCCAGGGTGATGAAGTTGTTGACAGTTCGAGGGACTACTTCTCCAAACAGACCAATGACGATCCTCCCCACCTCGTGCCCCCCCACTGTGACGTCAAAGAAAACCTTCATTTGCGCGTGCACACACACACACACACACACACACACACACACACACACACAACTGCTCTATGAATATTGCAATGTGAATTACTAATTATAGGCCATCGGACTATAGTTGTCGTTGCACAGTATCTGAATATATATAACATAAAATATGTAATAATATATAATGACTTACTACCATATACCTTCTAGTTGGTCTATCTACAGTGTTGTTTGCTATATTACAGTGCCGTAACAACACGGCGGGATGCTATATAATTCGACACGTACGTTTTACTTCGTGCGTTACTTCGTATCGTCCGTTAATTAGCATGCGGGCCAGGTGCATGCTGGGAAGCGGCCGCACTGCGCCTTGCCGCCGATAGCTGTGCGCGGACACAGAGCCTGCATGCATGTGTGCGTGAATGCGCGTGTCCGCCCCAGTGGTTCTAGAAACACCGCGTGGAATCGCGCGTCCCCGCGGCCGCGCCCGCGACACATGATAACCGACCTTGTCCGTCACTTTGGGGCCCGTCCGCGCGACCACCGGGAGAGAGACGCTCACGACAAGCAGCGCGAGCCGCGGGTCCATGTTGACGCGGAGGACCGGAACCACAGCGACTCAGCTGGGAGGAGGAGAACGCCACCTCCCCGTGGTGGGAGGAGCTGTAGATAGGCCACGCCCCCTGGAAGATGGGGGGGAGGAGAGGAGGAGAGAAGGGGAGAGGAGAGGAGAGGAGGAGAGGAGAGGAGGAGGAGAGGAGAGGAGGAGAGAAGGGGAGAGGAGAGGAGAGGAGAGGAGAGGAGGGGAGGAGAGGGGAGAGGAGGGGAGAGGAGAGGAGGAGAGAAGCGGAGAGGAGATCAACCCTAATATAACTGATCTGTCCTGCATGGTAAATAATAGGCACATACAATAATATTTTGTAATACTAAACCCTCCAGTCTGTAGCTTTCCCCTTATTATCAACATGTATATATCAATATATCATGTCTCACTGTGTTGCTGCTTGAGCGAATTTACATGAAAAATAAGTTGCTATTTTATTTATTTAATTATAGGTTCGACCCAATAGCGCCCTCTGTCAGATAATGAGAGCATAACTGGCAAAGAGAAAAACGGACAGAGAGAGAGAGAGAGAGAGAGAGAGAGAGAGAGAGAGAGAGAGAGAGAGAGAGAGAGAGAGAGTGTGTGTATTTTGGGAATGCTCTCTGTCTCTCAAGTAACTTTATTTTTGTTGTTGTTGGTGATAATAATCATTATTAATATTCCTATTATCCTTATAATATTTGTGTTAATCCTATGCTAATTATTATTATTATTATTATTATTATTATTATTATTATTATTATTAATAATATTATTGTTATTTTATGTATTATAATTATTATTATTAACATCATGATCATTATATAAAGTGTTATAGAATTATATATAATTTTATATATAATAATAATTATAATTACATGCAACATGCTATATATATATACAGCATGTTGCATTTATTTATAATTATTATTGTTGTAACTGTTAATAGCCTACATTATTCTAAACCCATAGATTATGAATTGTCTCATCACTGCATCAGAAGCAAATAAATCATTTTTAAATCGTTATTCTGCAGCTGCTGCTCAAAACAGGAAAAGTATAAATTTCCACATTTTCTATACGAGCTGCGTTTTTCCTGCGGTCAACAGGGGATCGATATTATTGTGTATGTAGAATAAGAGAAGGATAATTAAGTCTATTCCGTATTAAAGTGTGCGTGTGTGCATGTGCGTTGAAGCCCAGCAGGACGTGGAGCGCTAGACCCATAACTCCCACATGAATACATGTCTATAGAGATGAATTATAATAGTCCGCCTGGCCTGACCTTAGCGCCTCGGCCCGCACGCACGCACACGCACACACGTCGGCACCGCTGGGGAGGGGTGGGGGCGGGTCGTGGGGTCCGTTATCGGCCTCCTGTCAGCGCAGGCGTCCATTCGTCTTTCCTGAATTAATTAAGCAGAGATGTAAACGTTTTAATTGAATGTCAGCGCCAAGCGTTGCGCGCCGCCGCGGAAGCGAAAGTGACACCATCTGAAGCGCACGCGGGCGCGCCACAAGGTTACCGGGCGCGGTAATGAATGAGAAATGTACACACGCTTTAATTGAGTTGCTGTCACGCACCGTGCCAACAGGGGCCACCGGCCTTGTTTTAATGTTTGGCGTTAAATGACCTAATGAGACGTGCTGGCGTCTAATTCATGTTAATGAGAACGCGTGTCATCATACTCCACCTGAAGCAGCATGCGTGTTATAACACACATAATAAAGCGTGTTGAGTCGCCATGTTGTGGGGTTTTCCAGCAGCTGTCTTAATAATTAGCTTTTGTTGTAGAAATGATGAATTCAGGCAGTTAATTTATCGATCTCCCGCTCCTCCGATGCTCTGCGCTTAACACTGGTCATTAATCAGTGGATGAAAACACCGAATTGTCCTCGGGCAGTTTTTACGGTTGTACCGGGGAAGACACCACGCGCCAGTTAGGCCTCCACGCTTCCTTCTGGAAATATGAATAACCACAATTACATTTAGAGCGGACAGAGAGTTGTTTGAATAAAGACACAGATATAAACAGCAACACGTGTGTATTTTATATTAGCGTCATATTAATAGTATAAACAATTATAGGCTACAGTCATTACATCGGAGGTCAATTAGAGATCCATTCGACATTAGAGAGATAAGAGAGTTTTTCTTTCTGTATACCCAATTACACGCTCTGTGCATCTGTCTGCGCGTCTCTGTGCGTCTCTGTGCATGTGCGTGTGTACGTGCGTGTGTAGCATTATTTTAGAGAAAACACCGTTTAACGTCCCGTGCCTATCAGCCGGGCCTGTTATTCTCCCACATTCCTGCGTGCGTGTGTGTGTGTGTACGTGCGTGCGTGTTCGTTTCCAGACGCTGATGTGTGTTTGTGTTTGCTATCAATCCAGCCGCGTGCCCGCGGATGACAAATGGGCCCTGTCAGGGCGACGCCAGTCATAACAAGACACGCGCGCTCCCGCAAGTGCACGTGCCCCTTTTCTCATGGCTGGGAAAGTGCGGGGGCGCGCATAAGAAGTTGTAAAACAATGATGAGGCGCTCTGACTACCTGTGCGTGTGTGCGTGCGTGTATCCATATACGCGTGTGTGTGGACGACAAAATGTGTGTGTGTGCCCATTGAAGCAAAACATAATCAGCCACAATAAATGTCTCTCTCTCTCTGTCTCTCTCTCTCTCTCTCTCTCTCTCTCGACTACCTGCACCGTAAGAAAGAATGTTCACTAAGTTGACAAATGTGTTGAAAGAGACAGAGAAGCTTAATTAGAATGGTTTTACTTTGATCCACATTGTGTGTCAGGAACACCTGAAACACTATTGAGCGTGTTACAGTAAAACAACATATCGTGTCCCTTGTTTGACTGGCCCACTTAGGCCAGCTCGAACATCTCAGAAGGACTTCATAATGAGGGCGCACATTATATAAAGTCCAACCTCATTATATGGTCACACACGGCCACGCCATGCGTGTCTCGTGTAACGAGGTAACGGTTAAATGTGAGGTGCTCCCCACCGAGCCGAGCTCATGATGCCCTCCCCATGCTCAATCTGAGCCGCACCATGCAGACGCAGGTCTGCTAGACCAATTGATTCAGGATTCACAAGCGCTTTGTGACGTCAGCTCGCGGGGCTGCCAAACATCTGGACCACTTTCGACTCTTTCCGCGCGTATAAAGAAATATTAATAAAACAAAAACAACATATTTTAGACCAAAAATACTCGTGGCAGAGACAAATGCGCGTGGTCGTTTTTCGGGGCCAGCGGTGCGAAAACTTCTCCGTCCCCGACCCCGCCCCCCCCCGCCCCTCAGCGCGGGATGGGACGAGAGAGAGAGAGAGAGAGAGAGGGACGGGACGGGACGGGAGGGGGGTGAGAGATGCCTGGGGGTGGAGAGGTGGGGGGGGGGGGGGGTCGATGGGGGAGAAATATCGTAGTTGGAAGCGGAGTGTAGCAGCACGCACAGAGGAACCGGGAGTAAGTGTGTGTGTGCTAGGCCTGTCGTTTATGCCGCGAGCCCGGAAACCTTTCTAAGGATCTAATATCACACATTTCACGCGTGGATACGGTAAGAGTGTGTGTGTGTGTGTGCGTGTGTGTGTGCGTGTGCGCGTCGCGTTTCTGCGGGTTCAACTCTGAAAAGTAGAGGAGCTTTTCCTTCGTTCTCTCTCGCTCTGACACGGCCTGGTTTACAGTATAGCTATGCTATTGTTATTATTGGTATAAAAACAATGCCGTAATTAGCCGAGTAACAATACTTTTCAAATGTACGCGTTCACTAACTCCGTGCGCTGTCTGTGCGTGCGCATATGGGCCCACGGCGAGTCAAAATGAGCCAAGTGAGATATGACCTATTATTGTGAGTTTCTACACATTAAACAGCGTCACCGACGTGAGACAGACGATCCGGTGTTTACATGTCCAGCTGGAGGTCTGTTTGTGTGTGTGTGTGTGTGTGTGTGCATGTGTGTGTGAGTGTGTGCGCGCGTGTACGTGTAGATATTCTAGAGCTGTTAAATTTCAACGGATGTAAAAATGTCTTGATATTATTTTTATAAGACCTGTTGTAATTCATGCGCACCCTAAACGTGTCTAAATATAGCCTGTCTGTAATAATAATAATAATAATAATATAATAATATAATAAGCATTGTATTTGTTAGTGCTAGTTTCCTTAACGTAAATTACTAAGTAAGAATTTATCTTGAATCATTTCGAAACACAATGCATAATATCATAAGATATTGCTTAATTATTGATTTAATTGCTTAATTATGACATGTTAGACATCGATGTAATCCTGTCAACAGTAGGATATCACCTCTGCTTCTTTAATATTGAATAAGGCCTTAATATTTTAGGTTAATATTATCCTATCTCCTCCTGCACCAAGACGCAGGGCTGTACAGTTTGACCTATGGCCCTACTCCTGCATGCTTGGTAGAGCACATATATCTTGTATATTAAAATACAGGTAAACTCATGTTCATGATAACCGCCGGTCTAACAGTAGGTTAGTGTTGTGTCGTGTGTCCAGGGATGCTGAAGCCGGGCGAGGCCAGCGGGTCCTTCCTGAAGCTGGACGCGTCTTACCTCCACCACTGGCAGCAGCTCTTCCCACCGCACCTGAAGGTGGCCGGAGCCCCGGCGCCTCTCGGCCCGCCGGAGCGCGCCGCGGTGCCGGAGCGCCTCAATAGCCTGAACTTGATCTCCTCCTCCTCCAACTGCTCTCCTTCCTCGTCCTCCACGGCCGCCTCCTCCTCCTCCTCCTCATCCTCGTCCTCTGCGTCCTCCCTAGCCGGCCTCGCGCAGCTGCCGGTGCCGCAGCAGATCGCGCTCTTCGGCCAGGCGCTCGCGCCCGTGTGCGCCTCCGCCGGCGCGAGCGCGGAGCGCGTGGTGGTCCCGGCCGAGAGCCTCCACGCGCTGCCAGGAGCCCCCGCCAAGGAGCTCGCGCGGAGCTGCGGCGTGTCCTCGAGCAGGGCGTGCTCCCGCCACCGGCTGACGTCAGAGGAGCTAGACTACTACCTGTACGGCCAGCAGCGCATGGAGATCATCCCGCTCAACAACACCGGTGAACTCAACAACCGTGAGTTCGCTCCAGCCAGACACCGCTGAGCCCTGTTGTTACAATAGTGGACCGCCACGTCATAATCCGTTATTATGACGTTTCTCTAAATGTAGCCCAATATTCAGCGTTATAGCTCATGCTTTTTTTATCCCCAAAAAATGTGTTTTCAAGTTTTTTGTGAGCATCCAATATATTCAAATTTTAATAAGACAGTGGAATTGGAATTATAAAAGTTTTGATGGAATCACATGCTAATAATATTAAAAAGTGTGTTGAGGTGTTTAACCTTGATAGAGGGGCATTGGTCAATTATAGGAAGCTATGAGATGATGAGCTATGAATGTGATATACAGACACTGAGCAAGTCATTGGCTTTGATAGACAGTGGGTTCAAAGGTCAAATTCAGTGCTTGTGGAAATGCAATATCTTGTAGAAGTAGCCTATCTTTTTGATCTGGTGGTTCAAGGACACACTGAATATGAAAGTAAGGTTTTACATTATGACCTATAGCCTTTCCTTGGTGTGTGTGTGTGTGTGTGTGTGTGTGTGTGTGTGTGCGCGCGCATGGAGGCCTTGAAATTGTTTATATCTTGTTTATATTAACACTTTTTCAAAAAAGCCTTATTTGTTTTTGTGATAATCGAGGTATTACAATTACATAATTTAGCAGATGATTAAAAAGTATGTTTAAGTAAATTAACTTGCTCAAGAATGCTCACACACAGGTCAAATATGACACTCATAATAATTCCATAGCGAGTGTGGACTGTTTGAGCGGCGCTGTCTGACAATCGCCAGCTAGGCTTTAATATACAATATAAAGTAGAGGCATCGTTTATCACTCCGAGTTTTATTAAAATGTTAACTTCGTTTTAGGAGCGGGTGTAAAAGAGCATATGTCTAGCGCCGTATCCGTCTTGTTTCAGAACATTATTTTGCCGTTCCATTCCAGATTAATAGAAGGTCGAAATGCTCTTAAACAAGTGACAGACGGTTTCACGTCATCATGTCGGATAGAATAAAACTAGGCCTACATGGTAAAACTCACCGTGAGCACAGTTAGTGTTTAGACAGTGAGAGCAGACGGGACAGATATCCCGACACAGCGGTAGGCCAGATATGATGCCGTAATTTACCCCAGAGTCGCTCCGTGTTTGACAGGTTCAAAACATGCTGCTGCATGTAGTGCGCTTATAATATAGGCCTAATGTGCGGACCACTATAAAGACAGACGGTTATGTGCGCTATTCGTGGGGCTATGCTGTGTGTGTGCGTGTGTGTGTGTGTGTGTGTGTGTGTGTGTGTGTGTGTGCATTAAGACGCGGTGATAAAACGGCCCATCAGCAGTAATCTGCGTCGATACGCCACCGAGCCATGAGCGATGAGAAGACACGGGGCGATTAATTGCTGTATAGTTTTGGAGAGAGAGAGAGAGCGACAGAGGGCGAGAGAGAGAGAGAGAGAGAGAGAGAATCGATTGAGCGACCACTGGACCTCTATTTATCATCCCAACACACCATATGGAGTCTCTGGGGTCCGTGTGTGTGCACGAGCGCGTGCGTGCGTGTGCGCGCGGAGCGACAAGAAGACGTATTGCACACGCGCTCTCTCTCTCACTCTCTCTCTCTCTCTCTCTCTCTCTCCCTCTCTCTCTATAACGCGTCAACCGGATCAGTGATATTAAAGTGAATATTTCTGGAGAAAAACAACTGCACTCTCTCTCCCTCGCTCTCTCTATCCCTCTCTCTCTCTCTCTCTCTCCCTCGCTCCCTCTCTCTCTCTCTATGCCTGTCTGTCTGCGTGCCTGTCTGCCTGACATCTTTGTAGGGGTTCATATCTCTTGGAGAGGATCGTTATTGTCTATTAATGTCTATTGACCGTAGTGCACCATAATTCACACATTTAGGCTATATTTATAAGCAACTGGACTTTTTAATGTACATATAATTTAGCTGGAAAACACTCTCAGCAACAGTAGAATAAAATAATGACAATACATCCTATTTATTGGGATATGTTGTAGTATTTAAGGTGTAGATCTCTTTTTTTTTCTATTGAGTGGGTTCAAGTGCATGATCTCATCAGTTAAGAACTGGGAAAAATAAAAACAAATCGAAATAGTGCCGCGAGGCCCGGCTGAGTGATCACGTTTGTCTGCTTTGTTTGTTAAAGTAAATAATACGGGATCGATATCATCTGATTCTTGATCAGTGATCGGTGGAATTAAACGGTTTAGTTATTGTTGAGTATGATGCGTTCACATATACATTTGTTTAAATAACGTTTCTAAAACATATGTTAATGACGGTTATATAGCCTACTCTTATAGTTACAATATTTTATATACATACACTTTATTATAAAGTATATAGCCTAGATTAGGCTACAATTTATACAAGTGAACGAAACGTCTTTATCACTGACCAAGAGGCTCTTAACGTTTTGCAACGCAGTAGCCTAGAAATACTACTAATACTACTACTACTGTAATAGTAATATATTATATTATTATTGTATTATTCATAACATAATAAAAATATAATAATAATAATAATTATTATTATTATTATATTATTATTATTACAGCAATAATAATCAATATAATTAGAAAATAATTGCTGTGTAAGTATTGTAATAATAATATAGTGTTAACAAGTGTGACAGTTTGAATAACAATAATAATAACACTTATATATAATAAATATCACTAATTGCATCAGCAGTAGATACAGTAAAGCTACATGATATTAGTGTTCATGTGAGATGTTTAGTGTACAGAAGGTTCTGTTCTTTGTACAGTTTCCTAGGTGAACATCACTGCTCCTGTGAGTGACTATTGTATATTATAGAACATAAAAGATCTGTAAATAATGTACACATGCTGTATGTTAACATATTTAAACATACTTTACATATGTTAACATTTGTCAGTAAATAATGTACAAATATAGTGTATGCAAACTTTACATATTTGTGTATAACAACAAAGTCACTAAACCAGATACCGTATATATAATTCTAATAAACATAATATTTTGCAGTAATATATTTGACTGTAATACATTTTTTTAAATATGCTTTGGATGACATATATAATTATAATTATAATTATATTTATATTTATATTTATAATTATAATTATAATTATTTTTATCTTATTTATTATTATTATTATTATTATTATTATTATTATTATTATTATTATTATTGTTATATTAACTACTCACACAGTGGTAACATGACCATAACAGGACCATAACAGGACCATAACGTGAACACAAAAACACACAACTTAGTGAAAAGAATTTTAGGCAGATGTGCTGTAAACACATTTAATTTGTCACTTAGTAGAGAAATATAAAATAATGTAAATAAACCTAGATGCAAAATGTAGATAGTTGCCAGAATACCCTGCTGTATACGGTAAACACAATTGTAATTTAATATAAAAACATACATTTTATCTACATGATTTCTAAAAGTACATATGTATATTTAAATAATTGCTATCATATCATTCTGTTTTAAACAGGGACTCCTGTCATTGTAGAAATGTTCAGTGATATTTCTCTGATGGTGAAGCCTATGAATTATAACCCTTAAAGTGTAAAGGTTGAACAGTAAGCTGGCACTGCTGTAAACAGTGTTACGTGGAAACACATCACACACTCTGTGAGAGTGTGTCTGTCTAAACAATGCAGATTAATGTTCTAGAATATAGTCAGTTTGAATGATATCACGAAGTTCATAGCCAGTTCATCTCTCTCAAGAGAGGAGAGGAGTTGAGGAGGGGAGAGGAGGGGAGAGGAGAGGAGAGGAGGGGAGGGCATGGGAGAGGAGGGGAGGAGAATTGTGTTAATTCTAGTATCATTATTAATAAACATTTCATGAACAGCAGCATTTTATGTCTGTCTGCTTGCCTTTCTGTCTGCTTGCCTGTCTGTCTGTCTGTCTGACTGTATGTCTGTCTGTCTGTCTGACTGCCTGTCTGTCTGCTTATGTGGGAACCAAACAGAGAAGCCTTCATTACGATGCTACAGTCAATTGCATCCATTGCTGTCAGCAGGCATATTAGCATTGTGTTGACGTGGTCTGTTTTAGCTCATTGAAACTGCAACTCAAGTGCTTCATATCAGCCAAGCTTCAGATGGGTATTATTAACACAATAACATTCTCCTCGGCTGTCTTCTTCCACTCACAAGTCACTAAAGATGCAGTTCTTCTCCCACCACTAGGTGGCAGGCTCCAAGAGGCCCTTCCTAAGACACAGTATACTCATGTGTCTCTCTGTCCTGTGTCCTGGGTGCACAGGTAGCTCACTGCGTCGCCACGGTAACGCGTGTGCGTCACCACGGTAACGCGTTTGTGTGTGTGCAGGGTGTGACATGTGTGCAGACAACAGGAACGGCGAGTGCCCCATGCACGGCCCTCTGCACTCACTGAGACGCCTGGTGGGAACCAGTAGTACTGCGCCCCCTGTGGCCCCACCCGAGACCCCCGACTGGCTCAGAGACCTGCCCAGAGAGGTCTGTCTGTCACCTGTCTGTCTGTCTGTCTATCTGTCTGTCACCTGTTACCTGTCTGTTACCTGTCTGTCACCTGTTACCTGTCTATCTGTCTATCTGTCTATCTGTCCCCTGTTACCTGTCTGTTACCTGTCTGTCACCTGTTACCTGTCTATCTGTCTATCTGTCACCTGTTACCTGTCTGTTACCTGTCTATCTGATACCTGTCTGTCTGTTACCTGTCTGTCACCTGTTACATGTCTGTCTGTCACCTGTCTGTCTGTCTATCACCTGTTACCTGTCTATCTGTTACCTGTCTGTCTGTTACCTGTTACCTGACTGTCTGTTACCTGTCTATCTGTTACCTCTCTGTCTGTTACATGTCACCTGTTACCTGTCTGTTACCTGTTACCTGACTGTCTGTTACCTGTCTGTCTGTTACCTGTCTATCTGTTACCTGTTACCTGTTACCTGTCTGTTACCTGTTACCTGTCTATCTGTTACATGTCTATCTGCCAGTCTGTCTTGTTTGTGTTTTACCAGTCTATGTGTGTGTGCAGGTGTGTGTGTGCACCAGCACAGTGCCAGGTCTAGGATATGGGATCTGTGCGGCCCAGAGGATCCTGCAGGGCACCTGGATAGGACCCTTCCAGGGAGTGCCCCTCCTGCTGGACAAACTGGGAACTGTCAAGAACACACGCCACCTCTGGGAGGTTAGTGTGTGTGTATGTGTGTGTGTGCATGCATGCACGTTATAATGTTCAACCTAAATGTGGAGTCTGGGATTCTGGGAAAAAAATAACTGGTATAGTGTTGTACGGTGCGGTCTGCACCACTTTGTTTATGCTCCTACTTTCAGGGCCTAGACTGAACTAATGGAGGGCAGAGTTATAGACAGATGATCCAGACTGAACTAATGGAGGGCAGAGTTATAGACAGATGATCCAGACTGAACTAATGGAGGGCAGAGTTATAGACAGAT
>JAODUK010003487.1:0-11408 GCA_027564635.1 Typhlichthys eigenmanni
GACCCCGAGGTACTTAAACTCCTTCACTTGGGGTAAGGACTCATTCCCCACCTGGAGTAGGCACTCCATCGGTTTCCAGCACTTTAATAAGTAAAGTAAAATAAACAATATAGTAATAGTAATCAAATATAATTAAAACAATATACAGTATACTTACATACTGTATATCATACCAAATGCAAAGATACATGCATGATCATTTATTTTGTGGTTTAAACGAACGTGATTTCCAGTTCTCTACTAGACTGCCTTTAATTTAAAGGGGTTACCGGAATTACTAATTGTGGCTAATGATCTGCTAGTTGAATGGCATGAAATGTGCACATCATTGGGCATCTCTGCGCTAATAATTTGACAGTTATTTTTCTTCAATTCTCAGTGTATGGAGAGACAAGTGGCTCTTACACTCGCACGTTACTTGGATAAAGAGGAACGTTTCCTACCGCCACCTACGTAAGTCAAGCTTGACGTAAGTCAAGGTTGAACAACATTGTTCCAGCCATGACGATGTGTGTCCAGTTTTCTGAGCCTTAAAGAGAGTTTAAGTGTTTTTGTTTTGATATAAAATATCTAAAATATCAATCTTTCTCCAGCATCGTTGACTCCACCTTTTTAATATCTTACTCTTTTCTGACGGCGACACTTTGACATGAAATAGAGTTCAGAGTATTGCTGTGTGTTGACCAGTCCAACTGTCTCCTCAGCATCAGAGTCGTCATCACCACTGAACAGACCGAAGAGGAGATTGGAAAAGCAGCATCCTGCATCCGCGAGGCAGCGTTGGCAGTTCTCACATGAAGTCAGAACAACGCACACGCGGACGTCTTTTGCAGAGTTCCTCAGTAGGCTGTTGGAAGGCTACAGCCAAAGAGAGTTGTGACACTGATGTGCACACTGGACCATTTGAAGACCTGAGGGTGTTGATGGGATGATAAATCCAGATTGTACACATAACACCTTGCTTTGTCTTACATTTTCATGTAAAACATTTTCATTGTTTTGCAATTGTTGTACCCATCCTGAAGATAAATAGCATACTTTCTCTTTTTTTTTTTATTATTATTTATGTTGCCACAACTATATTTTAATGTAATGTATTAAGGAATTTGGAAATGGTAAGGAAATTGGTTTAAAACACTGTATGAGTCCTACTGCAGAAATGGTGTGTGAATTTGCTACATGTAGCCTAACTGTGTTTAGGCCTCTAACTAAATAAAGTTTTTTTTATCTTTACTACTTTATCTTTTTTTTTATCTTTGGACAACAAGTAAACTATTTTGTTAGTACTAGGCTATAATCTCTATTATTAAATCCAAAATAACATTTTATATTTAAAATATAAATTATTCCTATCTGGTAAATATAGGCCTGTGACAAAAACGCGTGCATTACGTGACTAATTACCATTAGCCTAACAAACGCCACTTTTTTGGATACCTCGAGATCTAGTTGATCTAGATATGGAACCTGAATTGTGTCCCTAGGTGGGGCCCCTCTACAAAAAGTTTCGCCATTCTACGTGTGTGCGTGTGTGCACGCGTGCATTTCAGCGAAAGCTGGAAACTTGAACAACGGTGGGAAGGAATGCAAGTCACGACGTTTTGCCTGGATCAAACGGGATGAATATATCGTTATTTCCCAACCAATTATCAGAAAGCGGACTTCATATAGGCTACTGTAGGTCGCACTGTATTATAGCCTAATCATTGGGATTCTGGATTTGGTTATTTGGGAAAAAGGATTGCAGCCTGCAAGAGCTGCAATTCTACATGCAATTGTCTTGATAATTTTTAATTGCACAAGCGTATATTTTGCGGAACCGTGAAAATGTTTAATGTTTACCTTTTCGGGATTCTTTCAAGAAGTTTGCTTTTGATGGTTGTCTTGGCTCCAAATATGAGATGCAAGGGTAAGTGCTACCTACTCACAAAACCGTTGTTAAGTTTAAAGTAGTGTAGCCTATTAAAAAGTCGATATGTTATATAGCCTTAGACACCTTCATTTAGTGAATAGGCCTATTACTCATATATGGATATAATGCTATTTTAGTTGGTTAGGCTATCTAGTCTACAGCATATGCAGCCCAAATACACCCTTAATTATAGCCTAATATATCGATTTTTAAAAATGTTGATGTTGATGATGTTGGACGCCTAACTGACTTGTACATTCTTTCATGTTATATTTTGGAAGCATGTGGTGCTCGGTTCGTTATTGTCATAGGTGTAGCCTAGTTCTCGTTTCAAAAGTTCATTACACATTTTCTTGTCTGAAAAGGGGCTCTTTGTGTCCCACTCTACAATATAAACATTTAATTGGATGCGTAGCTGGAAGGGATCACTTGTATTTGCAAGTCATGCCGGTGGGGGTGGTGGCAACTGTTGAAATTGTGAAGTTTCCAGGTTTTTATATCTCTACATATGGGATAGAAAAGTGAATAAGAGTCGTGAAACTACGCCTATGAAAACATAATCTCAGCAACAGGCAATCTCAAACTCAAGACTAAGGCCTTTCAGTTTTGTTGACTTTTATCACTGGACTAGATCGGGCCAGATAGGACCTGCCTATGCCCCAGGGGGTAAAAGAATGGGATGGAACCTCTCCTGCCCCATGCTCCATTCTAAGATCAAGTGGTTGGGGGGTGTAAGAATGCCAGGCCATTGATAGGGTAATTGATTCACTTGCTAATAATGGTCCCTGAACCTACAAGGCACCTTTCTTCCAGTAAAACAAAGGAGCATTCTTTTTTCTTTTCTTTCTTTTTTTTTTAGAAAGGGGGAGGTGAGGGGTCTTTACGTGTGAATTAATTAAATTGTGTCCTTACAGTCTAGCTAGCCAATATATGTATTCTGTTGTAGATTAAACAAATGATAATGGAATACATGTACTACATTTTGTAGTCGTTTGTATTCCATTATTGAAAGCAAGCACTGCATATTTTCCAGTTTTTCTGAAAAGGGTAAAACAAATGCAAAGTCCAGAAATAAACCACTTCTCAGGATTGTGTGTAATGTTCCTGCAGGGCTTGGCAAGGAGATAGACTACTTCCAAACAAATTAAGTTAAGGGTTTAATAAACACACCTTATTTAGAATCCATCTGTGGTTTGTTGTACCACATAGGTAGCCACAGCCTCAGACATCCCCAAAGTCAATATTAATACTCATTCCTAGTTCTCATACAGGCATACAGTCACATAGACTAGCCAGAGAAGATAGTTTAAATTCACTCTGTACATGTGATCATACACTCTTTAAGGTACTTTAAATAGGGTTGCAGCCCTTTTTTAACGTTATAATTGAAACCTGATAATGATTAATTATCCATTAAAATTTACATATTTTAATGGATAATTAAAGAGATTGTCTGGAATTTTGAAAGTAAATAAACCACGCTGTATTTCTTCCAAATACATGTATAGTCAAAAATCACAAATATGATTCAACACTTACCCCTTTGGGGTTAAGTTGTTATACCTTTTTGAGATTGATGTATTCCTTCCCGCCATTAAATGCCTGATAATATAATAATAATAATAATAATAATAAAGAATGTAATTTATATATAGCACGCATACATGGATTGTTTGGATACTGTAGCGTGTGTGATTCTTTTTACAGCATTATATGCTTTTTCAAAGCTCTGTAATAGCTCTGTAATATCATGCACGTACAACGTCTTTTTAATTAGTTTAGGATTACTTCTAGCCAATGGCACTGTTGACAGGGTTTCAAGGAGATTTCAAGTTGAACCAAAGTTGCATTTATTATGGTTATTTGGAGTAAGTAACTCAAGGCATAAAGTTGCGAGAGCTGTTGGTATTTATGAGTCTGGCTCATGTCAGCATTAGGTCATTAGAGATTAGTAATTAACTTATTGACAGACGCTGACTGCACACCGATTGGCAGCTGCCTTGACCTATTTGTTATTGACCACATGATGTTGTAGATTGAGCCACAATATTTATGAATCATATCCTAATGTCAGGGCAGTCTGTCCAGAAATTCAGTCAAACTGTCCTGTATGAGTTTTTAGGCAACAGTGTTTTGTACATAGTGTGATACGCAGAGGAAGTATTGGCAAATTCTTAAAGTATTCCCAAATGGCTCAATTCTACACAATTGTGTGATATCCAAAATTCAAAATATCTTGTCAGGGCAAATATGGCCACATTAAATTAAAATAAACTGCAGTCACGTTCGTACGTTTGATGTGTTCAAATGCCACCAAAATCACTGCAAGACCACATGGAGAAATATGCAAATGTGCTTTCCCTGATGTTCCATTGTCACAATGACAGGGACATGTCATTTGTGCACACAAATGGGGAAGTGCAGTTAATGTTATGACCATAAACTTTAACCACAGTATTGTCAACTACAAGATTTGTAGTCAGGATTGAGACTAGAGATCAGGGTTAAACAGCTTGGCGTCAGCGTTGAGTGCACAGACCTCCTTGGTTTATTATTCTCCAGCACTAAAAAATGTGCGGGATCTTTAAATGGGAGCACTGTGTTTTAAAGTAGAGACACTGCTAACAATAATGTTCTGTGTGGACCGGTTGAATTGCAACCTTCATTCTAGCATGGCATTATAGGTGTGTGTGTGCATGCGTGTGTGTGTGTAAGCAGTGCTAGTTAGCACAACAGCCTAAGCCGAAGGACATGGGTCATCAGCCTATCTGTGTCTAGAATGCTAACATCTTCATAAGAGTCATGTTCTGCCCTCTGATGTATCACAAACCTCTTTATTAAGTGTGCGGTTTTGGGGACCTGTCCAAACTCATCGCTGTCTAAACTCCTTCTGGCTAATGCAAACTTATTTTAGCATCATTAGACGTTTCTGCTGATCCAGTGACAACATAGAGGTATGAACCTCCAAGCTCAAGCTGCTGCATTTGAGAAAGGTTTAAGGGTGAACCTGTACAGAATGAGGTGTACTCGACAGCCCAGACTGCTAGATTCTCTAAAGATCTAAAACATGGTTGTGCACAGCATGACAAAACGTATAGTCACACAAAATAGCTCACACTTGTTTCTGGTCCATGAAAATTATTTAACTGCCTGTGTAGAATGAATGAGCTCATTAAAATCTTTGAACTCAGGATAGCATGCTATTTTGTGACTTCATAAAAATGCTTTTTGATTTTTTATTTAGCTTACTGTGTGCATATTTTTATTTCCAGATAATTCATTGTATTTCCACAGTTGTGGAATATTCATCATGTGCCTGGCTGTTATCCGTTGATCATGAGCTAAAATGACTGCATAATAAACCACACTGCTGTTTAATCTGTTCTTACTAAGCCTGGTGAACGCCACTCGATGTTACCTCATGTTTTAGTACATAGTTCCCTAACTATGTAGCTTTAGTGAAATTTCACATTACTTGAGTGAGCTAATAAAATGCAAATGGTATATGGCGGGTAAAGAGTTCCCTTTGCAACTCTCATCATTACTTGTTGTATTGTCGTTGAGACTCCAAATGGCCAAACCTTTTGAAGGGAAGGGTCTCGTTTGTAGAGGAGAATTGTTGTTTTAATCCAGTCAAATGATATACTTGAGACGTTGTTTCTCTCGTGGGAGCATTGCTTTAAAGTCGCTGTTTTGGAATTGTGCTGTATAGATGTTGAATGCGCTTAGACAACGATATTATTAAGTCTAGCTGGAAAATAGGTAGCAGACCTTAACAGAGATGTTGTGAAATGATTTGTTTCCTGAAAAAGCAAGTTAAGTTGCTGATAACACTGTGGCTGAAACAAGATTTTGGTGTGAAGATCTTTTTAACATGCTTACCATGAATTCAAAACACATTTTAGACAGGTATTTTGTAATGCACCTATTCTAGTGAGAAGATCAACCTGAGATCTAATCAATAATATCATGTTAATGTCAGTGTTTTGTTTGTGTTTTGCAGACAATGTAGCAAGTATAATACCTTCTCCTATGTCGTCTCCATCATGTTTTACATATAGTACTTTTTGTGGAATAGAGTGAGATATAGGGTTTAAAAACATCAGAGTATGTGATATTATTTAATATAGCACAGCATCATATTATGGTTTGGTATGAAACTTCACGGGTGCAAACGTTTCCTGTTCTTTCCTGTTCTGTGATCACTCCTCCATAATGAGTACTGTATGTAGACTAGCACCCTTACCCATCCTTCCACCGCATCTCAAAGTCTAATGAGTCGCTGTGAAAAACAGTGAGCTTGGGTTCATGGAGGCACTATAGCGCAATCAAGGAGGGTTCCTTTAGCGCACGCACACACACACGCACGCATGCGCCCTCACTCGCTTTGCGAGACAGTCCCATGTCTATGCCCCAGTTGATGGAACAGTGGCCGGGCCCCTCGCTTGCTTCTGCTCTCAAAAGGCCCTTTCATGGTAGGAGAGAAACTCAGTAGCCAGGGCTGACATTGAGCTGTGGATGGAAAAGAATCCACTAGCCCATGAAATTAGGCGACGCGCCATTAAAGTACTTGTCACTCCGACAGCCCAACTGATACCTATTAACTTACAGGGAACAAATAAAGATGAAGATATCGACTGTATGTGCACATTATATTGGTTAGGATGTTTGATTCTGAGCTAGAAGGTCCTGGGTTGAGCAAGATGCCTAACCCCTACCTGCTTCTTAGTACCGTAGGCTACTTACTGTATAATCGTGCTCACTGCTTTGGATAAAAGCACCTTCTAAATGACAAAATCTTTATTGTAGCTCTTTTCAAACAAATAGGGTTCTAGTTTCGAAACAGCACAAGGCCAGCGTTTGCACAAACGCATGAATAGTGACAATTTTGACTTTGCATCTCCAGAACAAGGGCATCAGTTTCCTCCTTCCATGACAAGCTTTCTTCAAGCCGCTCTAGACTTTCGCCAAACAAACACACACATTGTCACTTTTGGATAACTGTTGTAAATAGTCAGTTTTTGTACCAGTATAAGCTACAAAGTGCAAATACAGTCACCTTAAGGGCAATTGAATGGGTCATAAAAATCTACCTCTTGTTAGAATTTCATTCTTTTAGCTGCTAATTATTTAATTATCTGTTATTTAAGTATTTTATTATTGATATTGTTTTTAAGGCTGTATTTACTGCTATCCACTTTGCTGGTGTAATACATGAAATTTCTCATTTGTGAGACAAATAAAGGCATATCTTATTTTATCTTATCTTATCTTCAATGCTAAATGGTTGGTCTTGACTCTTGCCAGAGCAGGCTGGGAATGAGGAGCTGATAGACTGGCAGTAAATGAAGAGCAGCCCCACCACTAATGGTTATTTATTCAATATAATAACCCTACAACTGCCCTGCGGTTTTGTATTGGCCACACCTTAGATCTGCTTGTGCCATGAACTTGAGCCGTGCCCCATGAACTTGCATCTTGATCGGGAAACTAGGACCCGTAGTATTCCGTCTTGAGACACATTTTTTCCACAAGATGGTTTCCTTGTAAAGACTTTCTTTGAAGCATTCTTCCACAGGGTTATTCTTGTCCCATGGACAGTTTTTCCCATCTTGGCTGTATACATCACCACCTCCTACTAGTAGTGTCCACTCCCGGCCGTGTGGATGGCAAAGCCATTCCGTCTTCTTTCCATTATTTTGTTCTACTCTGGGGTACATGGGGATTTTAGTTTGGTAATCATATTTGATTTTCCCCCACATAACAAGATGCAGAAAAGTCCAATTATATAATCAAAGTGCAATATGTCTTGCCTGTTGCCTAGACTACTGTACTGTATAAATATACAGAACAATAACTTATTAACCATAACCTGATCATCAGCAATAACACATTATATCGCTATATATATACTGTATATATCATATATATCACTGGAATATGTTTAGCTGCATTTTGATTGAATTTTCTAATGTATAAAAGAAAATCTTTACACTGGGAATCTACAATAAATCTTGAGAAACATAATAAACACCATTTTGTTCAGTTGGGTTGCCTCCTTGTATTTTTTGTGTTACTAAAGGACAGCCAAAATGTTTAGGGCTATAGTATAAGCATGAACCCCCCTTTATCCACAAGCTATTAACTCGTCTCAGGCATACTGTATACGGTAAAAAGATACATACATTTATAAGTGTCTCCAAACATTTTAAATGATAACTAACATTTGTAAATTGGCTGAAATGAAATAAAACAATATTGATTATACCCCTAATGTTAATACACATTTAGTTGTAACAATATTTTTTGGATGCCATTTGTTTATGCGGGCAGCTGGCCAAAGTGTGTGCCTGTCAACTGTCTGGCTCCAGAAATGTTTCCACGACTTATAATAAATTACCTGTGGAGAAAACACAGTCCTATAGCAACCAGGCTATCACTGTTATCACATTACAGTACAGTAGGCTACTATTTTCTAGGCAAAATGTATAAATATATGCCTTTAAACTGGTCAGCCGACACAAGAACACTAGATTGACTATATTTTCTTAGAATTGAGGACATATTTCTAATGCACATTTTGTTCAGTCAGTCTGTTTAGAGTGCCCTCTGTGGAACCATACTGGAAAGCAATGGCTCTGGATATTGTCATCTGTATGTAATTGTAGCCTTGTTTTGTGTTGTTTCTTGTCCCAGCAGCCAGTGGAAACCATGTTTTTGCGTTTCTTCACTTTATGTGGAAGTGGGTGCTGCTGTTTGTGGTTTGTTTTCAGATTTACTTTGGCAATACATTATAGACCTAATGCTGTTTTAGAAGCCTGTCACATCCACGCAGAATTAAACGGTCAGTTTTATCTTACCAGTTTGGTCTCTTACCGGTATGTGTGTCCTGCCTCGGCTGTTATAGAAGTATTGTTCATTTGAATGCCACCACCACCACCTTACATTAACAGGTCCTAATACTCAACATTGTTCTCAGAGAAAAACAGGTACACCTCCCGTTGCTGAAGCTTCTGACAGAGCGCAGTTTTCTGTAATTTCCTCTCTACCTGGCAGAGTGTAAAGTAGGCCATAAAATTTCCGAGATAGAAAGCAACAGATTGAGGCTGTTCCTTGCGGTTGTTGGGGTAGAGTCGTGTTGGAGCAAAGTGGAGTGCACATTGAGCTGCTGGTATAACCTCTTAAAAGCAGGCCCAGCTGTACAGTTGTTTACAATGTTAAAGGCCCCCTCAGGGTTCTGTCAGTATTGTCTGAGGTAAATTACTTCTAAGCTTCCTGTCTATGACATAACACTTCAATTAGCTTTTAGTGCCTTCAAAGCACTGCTGCCCTCTAGGAATGTCACAAAGAATATGCTTTGGGGAAAAAAGGCCAATAAATGTACGTGATCGGCCTTTCAAAGTTATAAAACAAATTTCACAATAACTAAAATGTTTTGTAAAATCTAATTGTATTGACTAGTATGTCCCTGACCTTTTATTTATAAAAAATGATTATACATTTATTCTTGTCAAATCTGCGGTGGAGCCTGTTTTATTAGTAGTAGCTCCAACCATACATTTTTGTTTCTACTGGTCAGAATATCTTTTCAATTCAATGTTTTTAATATTTTATAGTTATTTCTGGAGATTGGCTTGTCACACTGAGCTGAAAGTGAAACCAGAGTTAGCTTGTGTTAAACTACTCCCCTAAGATAAGCCCTGTCCTGTTTTCACTGTTCATAATCATGGGAAGTGTAGTTGTGTGTCGTTGTGCTTGTATATAAGTTTAAAATGATAAGGCGTTTCAATTGTACTGCCAAACACTGTGGTGGATACCATATATAGCCCTTTCTGTGGTTGGGAATTGCACTTTGTCACCTTAGTCGGTAATCTGTGCTCATAATGCCTTTACATGTCATATGCCTTAACACATTTGTAACCGTCTAAACTGTGTGTCGTCATGGTTTCCGCTGTCTTCCAGCTGGCCTTGGTCTGTCAGTGGACTCAGAGGGTCTGACCGAGGCTCAGAGTGGCGCTGCACCCACCTCTGAAGGTAACTCCAGCCTCATTATACACCCCTGTGTTGATTTAAGGAGACGTTCATTTATGTAGATTCCATACCGTGTATACGCTCCCATAAACACACACATTACCTTCAGTTTTGTTTAACGTTTATATATCCAGATGCTTTGTCATGTGTTGCTGTGTTGAAAGGGCTCGGCTATAGTGTATAATAACTCTCCCAGTGGATAGTTTTGTGTTTCACATTACTGCATGCAGTCAGGCAGTCAAGCAGTGAAGATACTTTTTGGCTCTGCAACCAAACGGTCACTGCTTCAGATGTGTCTATAATGCCACCAACAATGTATATTTCTATATTGTCAGACATTTTGTTTTACTGAGAGAAAACATCTAACTTCAAATTTGCTTGTGTTACAATTATGTTTTTAATCAAAGTATTATAAAAAATAATTGTATCGCTATGTTTGTAAATATTGTTCAAATGCACGTAGGGCTGGTTAGAGTAGAGCTTTACATATAGCTCATCAGCTTGGACACTAAAACAAAAAAAAAAACTAGTAAAGTTGAGCCAAGCAATGAGCGAGCACTTTATTTAATATAATAGATAAATGGCGACATCGCTCACCTACGCTTTGCTTTGTGGAATGTTCTCCTGTACTCCTCTGGCAGGAAGGGCTAACTCGGTACAGAGATCTGGGTTTCCATTACGTAATCTCTCAAGGCTGGGCTGCTCCAGCGAATTCGTATGGCAAATATGGCTGGCCTGGCAGCTTGGTCGCTGGTGTAAAGTGTGGTTATGTGTGCGTGTGTGTGTGTGTGTGTGTGTGTGTGTGTGTGTGTGTGTGCGTGTGTGTGTGCGTGGATGGGCATTTAAGCAACTTGAAAAAGTTCTAGATGTGGCTTTTATTCTTGGTGGATTGCCAGCGCTCTTAATAGATTAATATGTTAGAGGGGGTAAATGTCCGTCTTCATTTGTAAATCCCATAAGGCGCACAGATGATGTGGAGAAAAAAAAGTGTGGACTGTTTTTCTAGTCTTTCTGCCTGGGCCCTTTACTTGGGAGTATATCAGCATCATGTGATTAATCCCAGCCATTAGCGTTTTGAATCTGTGCCTTGAACATAATCAGAACCATGTATATGCCTGTCTCCAAGGCCATTCTCAAGGAATTTGTTTGACTCGACGGTTGGGAGAAAACCCCTATATACGTATATTGTGTTATTTATGCTGAGCACGTGTCGCTGTTTAATAGTTACTTGGTGTCCTCTAGTGTTTCTCCTGTTCCCACTATGTGTTGGTCACATTCTCACACTTTGGCGCAAAATCTCCTTTTGCTAAATCTGCATCTTTTTTTGCCATTTTGCCATGGTCACATTGCCCTTGTTCTTTTTCCTCTCATTTAGCTATTTCCTCTGACTGTCGGGGGGGGGGGGGGGGGGGGGGGGGGGGGGGGGGGGGGGGGGGGGGGGGGGGGGGGGGGGGGGGGGGGGGGG
>JAODUK010003488.1:0-11408 GCA_027564635.1 Typhlichthys eigenmanni
TGATCTTACAGTGTGTTCACTGTTTAGCAATAAGATCTAATATATATATCTAAAATATAAAGCACCATTTTCTACAACATGAAGTGTATTAGCTCATAATTTCTTACTATACCTTTAAGCAGGATGCGAGGAGAGCAGAGAGTATTCTCCAAATGTAACCTTCTAATGGAAGATGGCCCGGCTAGAATTAGCAGACAATTCCGTACATGCACAGACTTGCCATCATTTATAATTGACCTTCCCCAAGCCCCGCCCCTTTATGCATGTCCTCCAGTAACAGTTGAGCATTTTTTTAATCTGACCAACTGTCTGTTTTCTTGTAATAGTATTCTATGGCGTTTTGTCCTACCTAGTAACAGTAACTAGGTAGGACAATTGAAAGGGGCGGGGCTTGGGAAAGGTAAACTGAGCATTAGTAAATAATATAATGCTACAGAATATTGTATGTATTTGTGAATGTCCAAGTATGTGCAGCCTAAAAAAATAACATTCAAAATAAACAGTAAAGGTTTTGTGTGTGTTTTTTTTTCCCCCTCCCGGTTGCAGTGCGATGTAGAAAGCAAAAAAATAAGTGTGTATGTTTGTGCTGGGCTATCAGTTTGAAATGCTGCTCTGGACCCGTGGCGATTAAACTTCCAACCTCTTGTTATACACGCTGAAGTGCTCAGAGAGCTGATTTAATGGTGAATGGGCTTAGAGAGGAAAACAGATGAATGGGAGAGAGGCTGGCTTTGGTGAAAAGGATGAAAAGTTGAGAAATATTCATGCAATAGTAATATCGTGACCAACATGCAAAAGTTTGCATGCGATACATGAAGGCAAAAAGAAGAGCAACACATTCTTTAGAGAATTAAAAGGCACCTCCAAATGCTCCTAAGTGGGGTCAATAAAGTGTTTTTATTATATTCAGGTAAGGTGTCTGCATATTTTACTGTGTTTTCATGTCATCCAATATAATATAGAGCTATTGTTTTATCAGACACATCCTGCCTGTTCAAACAATGTGTGTTAAATCACTTTGACACAGGTCTTTTATAATTCAGTGTCGGCCTGCACCCCGAGTGCAGCAAAAGCTTCTATTTTTTACTCCACCATCATCCCATATGAACATTTTATATTTTCTTTGCCTAAGTGCAACATACCTTTAAATATTTAGGCTTTAATGGACTGGGTTTTACTTACAACAGCCCAGCAAAACAATTAAAAGCCTGTGAGATGCGACTGCCTCTAAGTCTCAAACGTCAAGGCATAAATTCATAAAAACCCCTTAACGTAGCAGAAAAGCACATTTCAAGACACTTAAGCTCTCTGAGAAGTTTCTGACTCATGTTGGGGAAACTTACCGAGTGCCGACTTTGAGAATAAGACACGGTGACTAATGCCTGTATGTAATAATAATAATAATAGTAATCATATTTATTTGTATAGCATTTTTCATACAGAATTTTAGCTCAAAGTGCTTTACAGAGAGGGAATACATGCATAATCGTACTTCCCATAAACAAATACAGAAATGCAGAAAAACAACATTAATAAAATGGTTAAAGGAATCAGGTTTCTGCATTTCAAAGGCGACTGTGTAAGACAGTCAGGAATCCCATCCTAGGTCAAATGTCAGATGGCCTGACGCTCACTGACTAAAAATCTGAATTTCCATGACCTATAATTAACGTTAAAACAGACCAGCAGAACAATGTGTAAAAAGGAACACCCATGTCAGCATAGCAATGATAAATAAACGGAAAATGAATGTGGCGATATTTTATGTAGGTAGGCTACTACAGACCAATAGTTTTGTTGAGTGTTATTAAGACATCTCACACTGTAATACCCAGTAACACATGCAGTGCAAACAAAAGCCCCTGATAATCCATGTTTTGACCAAAACAATTATACAATTCCTTGGCATATACCTTGAACATTGGGAACAGTAAACTTCATTTAGCCCCTTGTGTGTGTACAGCACTGGCGTACATGTGAGATTTAAAGGGCAGACTCATCCGTCTTTCCCTAGACAGCAACACGTCAGTCAGCACTTCCCACTGTAATCCCTCCCATTCCCGGTCCAACCTGTTTGGTGGTAATGCACATTTCTCATACAGTTTGCCATTCAGCGGCTCCAGATGTATAAATTATTATAATGATAAGATAAATATGGATCGTACATTACAATAAATATTGACACCACTGCTTAACACTCAATCCTAGAAAACCTTGAAAACTTTTTGTTTTGCATTTTTTTAGCTTTTAAATGCTTTTCATGCCACTTTTCATTTATTCATTGTCAGTGTCATGCTGTTGACACGGTATAAACACTATATACACTATAAAAACGCATGCCATCCTGTGTGGATAACGAACTTATCCTTCTGGTAAGGCTGTTCCTCACAAGGGAAGCTGCACAGCTCCTGGTCCAAGCTCGAGTGATTGGACTACTGCAACTCTCTGTTAACAAGACTACCATGGCACCAATATGATAGATCGGAAATGGGTCCGATACGGACTTACTGTAAATAGCTGGATTGGTATCGGTGACAATTTAACAGTTATAACCGATCTATGGGCAAATCCAATTAAATGAATGTACACGCGTAGGTCTACTGTCAAGCATCAGCAATAGGTCCTAAAATAGAGATTAGCTGTCATTTACTTTGCAATTCAACTTAAACCAAACCACTCAAACTAATGCATACATCAATGACAACATTGTAAAATTTCTTTATATTTAAATATATATAATATGTCTAGAGTTAGACACGCACACAAAACATAATTCCCAGTCTCTTCCTCAGTCACAGTGCGGAATACATCTTAATTTAACACTCGTGCAGGTATCTGTATAGGGTATCGGACTGAAGAAATTGGATCATGCAATCCCTACTACCAGCCTGCGCTAAGCCTACAAGAACCTTAAATCGTGTTCAGAATGCCACAGCCTGCCTGGTATTCAACCAATCCTAGTTCTCTCATGAGACCCCTCTCTTCCGAGAACTTCACCGGCTCCCCACCAACATAGTACCATGTTGGCACCAGTGTATATTATATTATAGTATTATAGTATGTTAAAAAATATATTACAAACACAAGTTTGATCGGGTAATAGATGAGGGTTTAACAAGCAGGATAAGATCAGGTCAGGTTTTAAAAACACAATACAAAATAACTGCCCTTTTAAACTGTATTGAAAACTATTGAATCACATATTGTCGATAAAGACCTGTGGCTTGTGGCAATCCCTGAGGCCCAGTGGGTGGTCTACCAGAGCAGGCTCCTGAGAGGCCCTCCAGACGGCACCACACATCAACAGCAGGGATGCGCAGGATGCTTGGTAAACGTGTTCCAGCGTGTCGGGAGGAAGGGAGGTGGGGCGCATGTGATTGTGGAGCAGTAATTAAACAGCGTGTGAATAAAACCTCCCTGTTCCAAAGAGACACCTGTCAACAAGTCCGTAATGAAAGGACAGAAAGCTCAACATGGTCTATTGATGGGTGTCTGGTTCATGGCTGACTAAAAGGGCTATTTATAACAAGACAAAGTACATCTTTTTTGATTATTTTGTCTCCTCTGGTGCTTCCGTGGTTTGAAAGCTAGTCTTTAACTTTCCAGTTTGTTCCATAGTTCTGGTTTTCATCCCCGGCGGACCAACTGCTGTAGTTGGACATAAAGGCACCTATGTACGTAAAAGCCACAGGATTATATGTGACCAGGACATCGATTCATGTAGGCGAAATAATTATTTTAATAACTCAATCAATTGTTATTTATAAAATAACACATTTTGGGATTGTAGGGTCTGGGCTTTTCTGATGAAATGATGGACAAATAAACCCCACATCCCCCCCCTCTCGCTTGCCCTGAAAAGCAACGGAATGCATTGTGCACCGTGGATAACCCTGTCGTACCTTTGACCCCATACAGGACATTACAATGGGCCCTATAGATTGTATCTTAGCAACCAATTCATTACAATTCTTTGGCATTGAGGAATTTCACTTTTTTGTCTCCCCCTCCATACAGAAGAGCGTACAAAGAGATGACTGTTTCAAGATGAAATGGGCTGTGAAAACGCAGCATCTAGCAGTCTGGCATTCCTCACGAAAATATATTGTCTGAGGAATTTGAGAATAAAATTATCAACATTCTTTTTATTTAAGATTTTTTTAATTTCTTGCTTCATCCCGGGCTACGAATTTGGTACATGCTATTCAATCTGGGAATACTTTCAATCTGGGAAGACATTTGGCTCAGAAAGGAACGCAAAGTACATTACTTAACCTATACCGCACTGTCAAGAGTCGTCATTCGAAGATTGGTCTCTTGCGTGTGCGTAGGAGACACACAAACATGTAGCCTAAACCGTCTCCTGAGCGGGCACCTCCATGTCTGAGGCTTGTGTTCGGTCACACAGAGACGAGAGTTCAGTAAACTAATTTGTGTCTGAAATACAAAAGACACAAAAAGCCCCATGTGTGTTTGTGTGCGGTAGCACGCACATTGCACAACAGAATACTGTGCGTCTGTGTGAGTTGCTGTACTGTACTTCACCCTGATTACAGACTTGGCGGCCCCCATAGCGTGGCATGCCTGCCATGCGAGCTGTGACGGAAACTGCTATGCAAGGCAATTGGCTAGTCAGCGTCCCCGTGGGCTCGACACACACTATCTCTTTTGATTAGAATGAGCCGTAGGCTGGATGTTAGAACTATACAGTTAGTGTAACGTCTCAGAAAATAGACATCCGTCAGCAATCAGTGAGTGAAATGCTCTGTGAGAATATCTTCCCCGGTTGATTTAGACTTTTGATGGCTGACCAATCAGGGGCCGCTTATCCTTGATTGCTCCGGCGAATCAACCTTGCCCGCCCATCACATGATTGGGCACACAGAGCCCAGCGGCGCTTCACAACCGCAGACCAAAGGGCTCCAGATGGAGGAAAGAGTGGTGGTGGTGGAGGAGGAAAGATGCTCATACTTTTTTAAATAAAAAATAAATAAAAAAGCCCCTGTTTGCCTCTCTCAAATCCTACTCTCAGCAGCTTTAACGAGATTGGGAAAAAAAATCTCTGTTGAGTGCCTGTCACTCCCATGGACAAATGAACAGTACAGCTGGCCCGATCTGCCCCTCTCGACAATCGCCGGTCGGAACCGGTCAACCAAATGATCCTGTAGTGTGAGATGGTTACAGACTGAATATTATCGTTGCCGACTGCTTGGAGGCTCCCAAATTTAGAATCGAACAGGTTTGATATTTACAACTTGAAATCCTGTAGTGTGAAGGGTGCAGCGCTTGGATCGCCAGCATTATCTTGCAATAGCCAATGAGACGTGAGCTGACTGTGAGTCACCATAGATACTACCAACCATGTATCTTCCATGGCTGTAGCCTACCTTCCAGATCGCGCTGCAAAATTAAATAAACAAGTCAAGATGTTTCTGTTTTCTCAGACTGAATCGTCTAGCGTGTGGTTTTAAGTTATGTAGGATAAAAATATAACGAATCGGTGAAATCTGTCGGTATGTCTGTGGTTAAGATTTGAACATCCTGTAGTGTGTGGCCAGCTGTAGGGTTGTCGCTAGCAACACGGTCTTCTGGGAACAGGAAGTGTGACGACAGACAAGCAACTGCCATTACCCTTCACGGGGGGCTGACAGGTCGGATGCATTTGTTAATGTCAAACCTGCCCTGTGTTAATATTTAAACGCAAGAAAGTGTGTGTACACTCACACACACGCACGCACACACACACACACACACACACCCGCACTAACATGACACAGACATGCATGGTTGGCCGGATATGAAAACAAACTCATTTCATATATATAAGCTCAGAATACAACACACACACACAGAGAGTGTGATGTCATTCTCTGCTCAGAATGCAATAACTCCATAGTATATCTTCCCATAGAGCGAAGTTGCTTGTTGTTGTTTAATGAATGAATCTTTTAAATATTGTATAGAGCACCTAACTATACTTCACACTGTGTTGTATGATGACACTCTTGTTGTTGCTTTGACGGACATGTTGTTCTACCCTGTTTGTGGATGAGTGGTTATGAAGTGCTGTAGAGCGTGGAGCATGGGGAAATGTAGCAGCAATGTCAAAAGGACCTGTAGTGAGTCAGCCGGTGTCCGGGAAGTGACCGTGGTGGGCCCATGCTTGAGTGAGTCATTGACGGGCCCAGGAAAATGACAGGTCACGTGACCCAGGGCTCTGAGCGGTCACATGACCCAGGGCTCTGACAGCAGTGGGTCACATGGGACACAGAGCGCGTTCCAGAGGCTAGCGCTCCTCCTGGAACAACCATCTGACGCAAAAGGTTGGTACAACGAGTCCTACAAGATGAAGCTAAAGGTGGAGTCAGCGATGTTGGGGGAAACACCTCTCCCTTCATGTTTTTAACAGATTTATGGGGCTTCTTGTCATTTTACTTGCAGAATTTGATTCATTTTACTTAACGAGTCTGAATTCTAACTGTAGAATTTGAAACCACTCGGCCTGGCAAGAGAGGCAGCTAGAAGATGGAGCGTAAGCATCGCTTCCCTAAAAAGATCTTCGTCATCTTGTTCGTCTAGGTTAGTGTAATTAGCTTAAATCACAGTACAATCGTAGCCATTGATTTATTAAACTCGTGCTCAAACACGATGATAAAAACAAAACAAAAAAAATGTTCATTTTAATAATCGTACTGTATAATATGCCATGTTACATGTCAATGTGGCCGCAAATATTTTATTTAAGAGTGCCTAAAATTGAGCCAAATGTATTACACCCTAAATACTTTATGTTGAATAGTAGCAACATACAGTAACAGTTACTAGAACATAGAGGTCTAAATGTCTATTTTAATCAGTGGGTGGCTATGTGCAATTAATCCATTAGTCTGCAAATATTAAAAAGGGCAACCTTTAAGAACCTAAGCTTAATTGTACTGTATGGAAAATACAGTTAAAGATTCAGGACATTAATAGGGAACTTTCCATTGCTTATTGTGTACATGTCATTCTGCAAAGGAATATTTGGTTTATATCTTAGGTTTAGACAATATCATTCCATGCCAGCATAGCAAGAGGAATATATGTAAAGCAGAGAATCTCATGACAGTGCCTTGAGTGAATGTGATTAAAGGCTTATGCAGCTCAGCTCTTAATATCAATTCAGGATTTCTGCCCAGATGCCAAATGGAGATAACACATCATTATCTTCTGATTTTCTCAATGCAATACACTCGCTTCATAAAACAGCACTAAAGCCAATGACCCAGAATGTGGGAGATGAAATCATTTTAATTTAATCCTTATTAAAAATGTAATTGAAACGATTGCATCTCCCATATTCTGGGAGGCTTATTTTAAAGTCATTAAAATCACGGTTGCGGTTTTGAAGAAAAAAATTAACAATTTCCAAACGCGACCATGATATGAATTGCTCTATAACAAGCCTCTTTTGACTGACACACACAGGAAGAGACTCAGACAGCTGTGATGTCAGCGAAGAGAAAGTCCCATATTGGGAATGACATGAAAATGATTATGAATGCACATCAGCCTTATGGGCAGCGAAGACCTCTCTTGTTACTGGCTGGCTGCACTGCTCTGTTGAATATGAACCTCTGCTCTGTTGAATATGAACCTCTGCTCTGTTGATTATGAACCTCTGCTCTGTTGAATATGAACCTCTGCTGTCATGATGACATAGGGGCAAAGCCATAACATCACTGGTGGTTAACAACACGGTGGTCTGGGTTTCTAGCAGCAAACCCTCCCCTACAGGTCAGGCTGTGAACTGTGAATGAAAGAATGGCTAACTAAAGAGTAAATTGGGGTTTTAGGGATGAAAGCAAGAAAATTAGACCTTTCTAACAGGCAAAACAGAGACTTGGCACAGGATGAGAGGTGAGAGAGCACACACGTGCACGCACACACACAAATACACACACACACACACCACAGAAGTAGGCCAGCCTATCTGCCCAGTCGAAAGCCTACAGCAATTTCGTTATCATCATCATCAACAAACAGGCAAACAGGGCCAGTAATATAATTGGCCTCGCGTAAAGCAATTCAGATCTAGACGCACAGCGAAAACAATAAATTACCGCTGACACAAACAGACAAGCACAAAGTAAATAGAGAATGATTTTCACACTAAATAAAACAAAAGCCTAAGAAACAAACTATGCATGAATATACTGTTTATATTTAGGAAAGACAGTTTAGGAAGACAATCTAAAACACTACTGTAATAGAAGTATACATTTTCTAATTAAATGATTCTATTGCTGAAAGGACACTGAAAACCTTACTTAAACAAAGTCATATCTGTATCGGTTACATACATGTCAGTACAACGTCTATGTCACACATCAGATCAACTGTGCGTGCGTGCGTGTGTGCGTGTGTGTGTGCGTGTGCGTGCATAGACTCCTGAGCCCTTCCAAAGCCTGCATCTAAACTGGAAGTAGAAAAACCAGGGCATGTTTTGGCGGCAGAAATGGTTGCCGGGGTTACCTCGAGGAGTGGCATGACATTTGTGGTTAACTGAAAACCACGAAATAATGGAGCAGAGAGAGAGAGAGAGAGAGAGAGAGAGAGAGAGAGAGAGAGAGAGAGAGAGAGAGAAAATGTAATGAAAATATATTTTTCAGAGATTTTCTGACTGCTACCCAAGAAGTGGCTCAAACTCCTGTTGGCCTAATTAACATCTTCCTTTACATCCTCCTTAACTTCTTTAATTTACCAGTATTTACTAGATAGGTCAAAATCAATTTACTCAGTCAAATGGCAGAGAAATGTACAGGACAAGGACGACTAAATGCTTCGCTCAGTTGCCAGAAAGACTCTCTCTCTCCCTTGCCAGGGTGTTGTATCTTATAAGCAGTTCAGTTGTCTGTGTGTGTGCGCGTAGTGGAACGGCACAGTCTATTATAGTGAGTGTTTTGGCCTGCGATTGCCCCCGAACCAGGTCGACCCTTGCTTGAAAATATACTACGCCATATTTATCCCATTATCATAAATAACCCGGCGTTCCAGGCAGTCAGGTACCTCCAAGATGGTGAGGACCTAAGCCACGGCAGCTCGAGCTTCAAAGCCGTCATCTTTCTCCAGAAAGCATGTGGCTGACGTCATAAGCGTTAAACCAATCGGCGATGCTACAACTGTTTCGATCGCCTCATCTAGCTCTATCGCCATTCCGAAACACGCTAGACTTCATCAACGTTATCTCACTAACCCACCCTGATTGGACTGCCAGCAGGGTGGCTGTCAAAACGCTAATGCGGACAGGGTTTACAGACTGTAATCTCAGTAAAAACAATTTAGGTCAGAGCGATTAGTCGGGCGGAGCCAGGCTGCAATAAGTGTACTGTAGTTAGTCGCCATTGATCTATTTAGCTGTCCAAACAGGCGTCAACATGTTTAAGGGGTTGAGGTGTGTGTGTTTCAAGACTTTGATCACCTTTGTTACACAGTAGCAATTTATAGTGTTAGGTAATCACTAACTAACAAGAACAAATATCAATATCACCAGTTCATTCATTACTTCATTATGCTTTATTATTATATTTTACATATAACCTATTCATATTTATATTATTGGTGACATACATTACAGATCCCTCTTGGTGCAGTTCAACAAACAAATGGGAACAATTCAAATCTCTTCACAACAGCGGCTTGAAAGCATTCGCTGATTCAGGCTGCAGCTTATTGACAACCCTTTGCAGACAGTTTGTTCCGTGAGTCATAAGTCTGTGTGTTGGGGCCAAGTCATCGAGGATTCACTGCCACTGTTCACCTGCCCAAACAGAATGAACCCACTTCCTGGCGACCACAGCTCGGATTACAAAGTTCTCACAACACAAACGTATTAATCCACCGTCAGCCACGGACTGTTACTCTCATTCTACCCTTTCATCAGCCGATAAACTTCCGGGCGCTCCCTCTGTTCCTGAGGGCCAAACGTGTCCTGACTGTTCCCCATTCTCTCCATTCACATCCTGACTGGGAGAACACATCTAATCTAGTTATCTTGCGTTTACCAATGTGATGTGGTAACGCCTGCAGTTTATGAAGGATCATTTCACATCATCGGGTTTCACACACTAAAGTTCAGACATTTTTTCTGGCAGTCAGGTGAAGAGGTGAAATAACTGGGCAACACAGTGGCCCAGTGGAGAGCACTGTTGCCTCACAGCAAGAAGGTCCTGTGGTCAAACCCCGGTCATCCTGGCCTTTCTGAGTTTGCATGTTCTCCCCGTGTCTGCATGGGTTTGCTCTGGGTGCTCTGGTTTCCCTCACTATCTAAAACTTGTTAGGTTCATCCTCCAGTCAGTGTCATCTGACCAGTGACACTGGTATCAACCAGGAGTTGATAGTGGGCAGTCCCCACTGCCCACTGCTCCGTTGATGGATGGGTTAAATGCAGAGGATGAATTCTGCAATGTGTATGTCACAATACAAGCACCTTTACCTTAGGGCCTCAACAGAGGCCCATTTTCCGAGATCGCTATAAGCAAGCTGCTTCATACACAAGGCTTTTCATCCAATAGCCTTCTCAAATCCTCTCGTCAAAACTCATAACGCACTATAGGACGAGTGTTGAGGTGATCCCGCTTCCTGATAACAGGTTTGCCCCTTCGAAGAAAAACAAGTAAATATAAACGTTCTACGCATCTACACACGATTCATGTGGTTCGCACTTTCAAGGTCAGAAAATGCGGACAAATCCCATCCCTGATTAGGCCTATGCATGTCTACACAGGTCAGGTACCATGTGTACGTCTGCCATTAAGCTAACATGAGTAAGACCAGTAAACAATTGACCCCATTATGAGCTGTTCATCCCTAAATAGAGCACCCCTCCCACCCACCCATACACTAATACCATACACCCCCACCCCTTTTTTCCCCCTCCTCCCCACAACAAGATCAAATGTGCTCTAATTTCTCTCGTTTGTGTTGGATTATGAGCCCTAATGGTCCTTATGACAGCTAACTGACAGCCGGAACACTCACACCTCCAAATATAAATAACTTCAATACATATTTTGACTATAGTGGCCCTGACTGAATTATGAAGTGCTGTCACTTATATCTATGAGAGGTGCTGTCAGCCATGTCGAACGCCTTACCCCTGCATACACACACAAAGGTGGATCGTGTGTGTTGATACAACAGCTGTACTCATTTGTGTGTGTGTGCGCTGAGTGCTTCGCCCTTGAGCCAGTATGGGGATGGAGATTGGGGCGGGGGTGGGGGGGATTTGATCTGGATGGATGCCATAGCCGTAAAGCTTGGTCGGCAGGGGTGCATAATAGAATGACTGCTTTTATATGAGAGAGAGAGAGAGAGAGAGAGAGAGAGAGAGAGAGAGAGAGAGAGAGAGAGAGAGAGAGAGAGAGAGA